>QNUK01000370.1:0-107500 GCA_013621035.1 Clarias magur
ATATTTGTATTCCAGAAAAGAAAGCAGCACATTATATAAATGACAATAAATATAAAAACATAATGGAAGCTGCTGGGTTTTGTGTAGTTTGTGTAGTTGTGTGTGTTTCTGTAGGATGCTCAATAAAATTTAATAGATAATTTCCTTATAAAACTGCACAAATTTAAGCTTTTTTAAAAAAAAAAAAGATTTTCAACAAGCTTTGTAATTAAAAATGTTTTGTGTGCAAAAAAAAAAAAAAACTTTGGTTCCGTGATCCAAGTTGCTGCCATGACAATTTAATCATGACTTTCCTATATTTTTTTACTGAACTTATTTAAGATCATTGAACACTATTATTGGTGTCATTTTGAATATTTACTGTATGTGGCCACAAACACAACTGCAGGCTGATTTATTCAGTGGAAGGTGGAGTTTTGCAAAATTCCCACTGATTTAACCCAAACAATTTTCATCATAAGATTTTGTCATTTGTGTTTTCTAACACTTGACTCAAAGAAAGTCACCCATGCCCAAAATATTCTCTAACAAGCCTTTAAATGCTTTTTGCGGAGAAAATGGCGACATGGTGATATTGGTAATATTTCTGGATAGCTGGAAAGGATTTTCACAATTCAAAATTTCACCTTAAGAACTTCGTCTCTGGAACTGATTGGATTTGAATGCCGAGGTTCCCCCGTACCGCGTGCCATTGAGAACTGAAGAAAGAAGTAGTGTAAATTCTGTAAAGTTAGCTAATTAAGAATCAGCATCATCGATTGCATTACGTGAGTCCAAAGACCTATGAATTCAAAGTTTGAAGGTTTTGAAAGCTCTATCCATGAGATCTACCCATTCCGAACTACATTTCTGTCTCTCAACAGACCAGAACATAATGCAAAGCAACAGAACAGCGAGAAAGCATGGCCTTTTTAAAAAAAAAAATTTTTTAAGTATAATCCCTCCTGGCCACTTTGAATTATTGATTATTTGATTATTGAGATATGAACAGGGCAAAATAGGGCTTAACAGTCTGTGTGCGCAGACGTGGGCTCTCACACTCTAATGTGCTGTTCTCACATTCTAATACAACCAGTTATTAAATCTAATATTACAGGTTGGATGGCTACATGTGAAATATGATAGAGGCTGGATGTAGCAGAGAGAGAGAGAGGGGCTCACTCGTCTACTTTAAGTCCCAGTAGATAGTGTAATAACACAATAGGTGCACTTAGCACATCACAGAATTGGTATAACAACTTGGGAGTGCTGCTGTGAGAAAATGGCTGCTGCAAGCATTATTGTATGTCTTTCCCTGTGGATATGTGAAATTCAGGCCGTCATGCAGTCAGGATGAACGTCTTGAGAGCACAAGCCTACCACTTGTTTTCTGCAGTCAACTTATACATGACAAACGCTGGGCATAACAATTTGGTTCATTGTGTTTCTTTCTGCATCATGCAATTTTACCACATGATGAAGCCTACACACACACTCGCGTTATTATGATGGAAAGATACACTCACCATGTACGGCAGAAAAACACCAGGACTATAAAAGACAAGAGGCTTACAAAGTACAAATGATGGAAGACAATGATAAAAGAACACAATGGAGGATCTGACCTCTTAGAGTTAATTAAAGCTTTCATAAGATATACGATTTACATGCTATTGTCACGTCGAGCCTAAAATAAAAGCATCTGTTGCCATGTCAGCCTCCATCACATCAGCCAGCGGCTCCATTTAGAGATTCCTCGCATTTCCTGTAATTTATCCTTGGACTGAATCTGACAACCAAACCAACATGGGCGTTAATTTGGGGGTTGCGCTAACCTTATAAATAACCTTCAGTCTTTTTGGAATGCTTTTCGCTAGATTGTGGAGCACAGCTGTGGGAATTTGTTCTCATTCAACCACAGGAGCATTCATGAGGTCACTCAGTGATGTCAGCTAAGAAGACCTGGTCCAGCGTTCCAGTTCTTCCCAAAGGTGTTCAGTGGGGTGGAGGTCAGCGCTCTGTACGAGCCGCTCAAGTTTCTCCACACTGGCATTGACGAGTGATATCTATATGGACCTCACGTTTTGAACAGGGTCATCGTCATCCTGGAACAGGTTTGGGCGCCTTAGTGCTAGTGAAGATAAACTGTAATATTACAGCATACGCAGACAATCCAGAGGAGTTTGCATCGGCATTAAAAGCATTTGTGACATATGAACTGAACCTAACCAGTTCAGTTGCATGTACAGTACATCCGAGAGTCATTCAAAGCCTCTTAGTTAGTGGAAAGCCAAGCGAAATGAGTTTATCATCATTCATTAGTGTTTTAATTCTAATCTTTCGGGTGGCTGGAACGGATTATCTACAAACTTTCACCTCCAGAGAGAATTGCATCCATGTGCTGAGGTTCCACTGTACTGTACAGTATATGTATATAACTTTCGTCTTTGCATATAACTTTGTTTTTCCCCAATGTTCTCCCTAATTTAGTCGCGTCCATAATCCTATGGCTCTTCTATATGATCAACAACTTCCAACAGGGTGGGTGTAAGTGAATATGTGCTTTCTCAATCAGAGTTGAAGCTGCCCACCGCCTTTTTTTCAAACTATTGCTTTCTCAAAATTACAGGAGAGCCCTATCCAATCCCTTCCTCAATTTGTGAGCTCACAGACCATGAGGCAATTGCTGTGATTGAAAGTGGCTGCAATCTGCTCTCTCTAGGTTCCCAGATACGGATGGGAATCACCTGGGAATCGAGCTCGAGACCTCTGGCTGGCAGGGACGAGCCATTTGCCGCTGCACCGCTCGGGAGTCCGTGTCCGTCCGCCTTTTGCCATATACTGTAGTATTGCTTTGAGTATTGCGTTATCCTGCTTCCGCCCATTTCTCTTCCGTTCCCTCATCTCTAACTCCATTTACTGACAAAACCATTTTCTCCCTTCATATGTTGCTGATTGTTTATACCGGTTCCCACCACTGATGTATAATTAGAGGTATATTCAAAGCCCTGAGTGTGTGCTAAGTGTCTGAGAGGAGATGCAATGTGCCAGCTGGTTTTTACCAACAGGCACTGACAATGTGGGTAATTACTCAGGATCACAGGGAAAGCCATTAGCACCTTGAAATTAGGTGTCTATCCTGACCCTACTTTCACTTACTGTGTGCTTACACAACCACGCATATATACCGAAAAGCAAACGCTGCTTTCAGTGCACTTGAGCTAATGTATCAGCTCTGGTGCACTGGTTAATCTATTAAAAGCTCTGCCACCAAGGTGAAGGTCAATCCTTCCAATACAATTCGTGAGAAACATGGCTGTATACATGGGAAGAAAAGAAATATTTATGCCTTATTTATCAACGAGGATGTAGGAGCAAATGGACGTCATCCCCAAGGACCTGTACATTTCGGTTCATGACCAGTGGCTATTCTCTTTAACCAACTAATGAACAATCCACCGTACATGAATGGAGAACAAACCCTAGTGTACAAAAACCACCAGGAGACATGTATGTAAGGCCTTGTAATGAAACTAAGTGCAGAGGTCCCTCTTTGTCATTTTATCAACCACGTTTTAGGTGGAAGGCAGCAGTTAGCGTTGGTGCATCGTGGCTGTAGGGTTCGATCCTGAAGAGTTTCACATATTTCTTCCTCATGTGACAATTAGGTTTATTCATTTCCGTATTATCTCAAAATCTCATGACATGATAAGTTGAACCGATCATTTGGCTCCCTCAAAAGATTAACGTCCACACGCAGTTTTGGAAATCAAGGCTTCCCAGGGATCGGTTCTTTGGACAACTCCCTTTGAACATTTCAACTTTCTAGGCCCAAGTCTAGAGTTGAACTAGAACTAGAGTTGTCTAGAGTAAATAGTGGACTAAAGTGTAGTCTAATAAGCACTCCTGCCTTGTACTCAGTGTATCTAAAGTCGTCATAACCCTGGTCAATATGCAGCAGTACACAAGATGAACACATTGTTCAGAATATCTTTATTCATTTGAGTAAGTCAGGCCCCAGATGTTTCAGTTCAGATGGAGCTGAACTGAAACATCTGAATTACAGTATGAAACGAAACTGTCAGGGATAACCCCTAGAGGGCGCCAAAGCGCCCTCTAGACAAGTTTGTGTAGTTCTTTTGATGTTCTTTTGGTTACTTCATTTCCCAGTTCTCAACTCGGTCAGGTCACGTGGGCGCGCACCTGATCCGAGTTGATCATTAAGTTAATTATTATAAAGGTGTGTTTAAGTTCTAGGTTCTTGTCTTGCATTTGTTACAGTAAGTTTAAAGTGGATGTCTCGTCTTTATTCGTGTTTGGTTTCATTTATTCAAAGTATATCTGTTTCTGTTTATTTCCATGTTTTTTATGTTTATAATTCAATAAAACATCGTTTCCCTGAACCACCTGGAGCCTCTTGCAGTTATGCCTCGCACCCAGAAACGTGACAGAATGCAAGACCGTAAAAGAGGCATAGCAGAGGAGCCCTTCCCCCGGGAGATTCTTTTGGGGGGGCAACGATGTGTGAAGCTTGGGAATCCGACGCGGAGAGCAGGAGGAGAACCAAGCGGCGTAGTAGAAAACCGGACAGGAAGGAGCAGGAGGAGCTGAGACGGCAGCAAGACTGGGATGGCTGCCGGCTGGCGATACGGCGCACGCCGTTCAGAGGTGGAGCAGCTCGGGGTGACATGAGTCCCCGCACCGGCCGGAGTGCAGAGACCAGGCGGTCCAAACGCGGCGGTGACCAGGGTGAAAGGACACCCCAAAGCGTGCGGCTACAAGGAACGGCGTGTGGGCGGTATGCACAGCCGGGAGCAGCCTCCCAGCTGGACTGGAGCAGCGTTGGGCGGAGCGCCGAAGAGAATGAAGGGCGCATCCGTAACCTGCAGGAGCAGGTAGCTGACCTCCAGGATATGCTGATGCAGCTGCGCCTCGAGGAAGGTCCAGACCTGCCAGCTCCTTTCCCGCCGTACAGCGACGACGAAGACGGGGAGCTCTACTACAAAGCTTTCAAGGATGACAGCGGAGAGCTATACTATTTGCTATATAGTGTCGACGACGAAAGCGAGCTCAGCAGCGGCGACGATGAAGACGAGCTCCTTTTTCCGCCGCACATCGGCGGCGACGACAGCGAGCTCTATATTCTGCCGCGTAGCTGCTTCGTCGACAGCGAGCTGCCGCCGTTGTCATGCGCCGCCGAGGACAGCGAGCTTCCTCCTCTTCCTCCGCCGTCGCCTTCATGCGCCGCTGAGGACAGCGAGCTTCCTCTTCCTCCGCCGTCGCCTTCATGCGCCGCTGAGGACAGCGAGCTTCCTCTTCCTCCGCCGCCGCCTTCATGCGCTGCCGAGGATCACGAGCTCCATCCTCTTCCTCTGCCGTCGCCTTCATGCGCCGCCGAGGACAGCGAGCTTCCTCCCCTGCCGCCGTCACACGCCGCCGAGGATAGCGAGCTTCCTCCTCTTCCTCCGCCGTCGCCTTCATGCGCCGCTGAGGACAGCGAGCTTCCTCTTCCTCCGCCGTCGCCTTCATGCGCCGCTGAGGACAGCGAGCTTCCCCCTCTTCCTCTGCCGTCGCCTTCATGCGCCGCCGAGGACAGCGAGCTTCCTCTTCCTCCGCCGCCGCCTTCATGCGCAGCCGAGGTCAACGAGCTGCCTCTTCTTCCTCTGCCGTCGCCTTCATGCGCCGCCGAGGACAGCGAGCTTCCTCTTCCTCCGCCGCCGCCTTCATGCGCCGCCGAGGACAGCGAGCTGCCTCTTCTTCCTCTGCCGTCGCCTTCATGCGCCGCCGAGGACAGTGAGCTTCCTCCTCCGCCGCCGTCACACGCCGCCGAGGATAGCGAGCTTCCTCCTCTTCCTCCGCCGTCGCCTTCATGCGCCGCTGAGGACAGCGAGCTTCCTCTTCCTCCGCCGTCGCCTTCATGCGCCGCTGAGGACAGCGAGCTTCCTCTTCCTCCGCAGTCGCTTTCATGCGCCGCTGAGGACAGCGAGCTTCCTCTTCCTCCACCGTCGCCTTCATGCGCCGCTGAGGATAGCGAGCTTCCTCCTCTTCCTCCGCCGTCGCCTTCATGCGCCGCTGAGGACAGCGAGCTTCCTCTTCCTCCGCAGTCGCCTTCATGCGCCGCCGAGGACAGCGAGCCTCCTCTTCCTCCGCCGCCGCCTTCATGCGCCGTTGAGGTCAGCGAGCTGCCTCTTCTTCCTCCGCCGCAGCCGTCACACGCCAATGAGGATAACGAGCTTCCTCTTCCTCCGCCGCCGCCGTCATGCGCCGCCGAGGACGTCGAGCTTCCTCTCCCTCCGCCGCCCTGTGTCAAGGAGGACGGCGAACATCCACTACCTTCGCCGCCCTACGTCAACGAGGACGGCGAGCTTCCTCCATCTCCGCTGCCCTGCTTCAACGGGGGCATAAAGCCACATGGCCCACAGGACATAGGTGCCAGCCTCTGGGTGAGAGGGGCGGACGTTGGACCCTGGGGGGGATGCCCTGGACCTCCTGTGGCGCCCCGGAGTTGCGCCCTTTGAGGGGGGGTTATGTCAGGGATAACCCCTAGAGGGCGCCAAAGCGCCCTCTAGACAAGTTTGTGTAGTTCTTTTAAGTTTCAATTTATTTACTTCATTGCCCAGTTCTCAACTCGGTCAGGTCACGTGGGCGCGCACCTGATCCGAGTTGATCATTAAGTTAACTATAAAAGGTGTGTTTAAGTTCTAGTTTTCGTCTTGCATTTGTTACAGTAAGTTTAAAGTGGATGTCTCGTCTTTATTCATGTTTTGGTTTCATTTATTCGAAGTATATCTGTTTTCTGTTTATTTCCATGTTTTTTATGTTTATAATTCAATAAAACATCGTTTCCCTGAACCACCTGGAGCCTCTTGCAGTTATGCCTCGCACCAAGAAACGTGACAACTGCAGAAGATATAGAAAGCGTACAGGTCATCAACGTCTTTCATTTAGGTTTGGTGTACCACGCACGAACCTCATTAGCACAGAGCTAAGTGCATGATGCTAATCTGATTGTCATTAGTTCGTTAGCTTCCTGTAGTTGATGTGGTAGGTTTCTTGCCCGGCATGCAGAAGGCTCGGGTTCGAAATACCCAAACCCCAGTCACGGGTCCCTGGATAAAATGCAAGGATTTGCGTCAGGAAGAGCATCCGGGGTAAAACCTGTGCTAAATTGTTGCGCGGATCAGATGGCGTGCTGCGGTGTGCCGACCCCTTGATAAGGGAGACCAACAACTTGGTAGCTACGCTAGCTTTGGAGCTCAAGATGATGTCTAGAGCTGTGGTAACAGGAACACTGTGTACATCTCATTTCAGTTTAATTGTCGTGAATCTTTTATTTTTTTCTAATGAAAAATCGAACATGACGTGCCTCAGCGAAAAAGTCGCTGCCTTTATTACTGAACTGTGCCTCTGTGCAGCTTAAGTACAGTATATTCAATCTTCTTCTGTGTGTGTACATATTGCAGTAACACACTCACACACACACACACAAACACATACACACACACTTCCTCAGCCCCTCCTTTTCTTCATCTCTTTTTTTGATAACTGCTGTTTACAAAAAAATTCCCACAATCCTCCAGGACCCCACTGCACCGGGATGCGCTAAATCAACCAATCACGGCGTGCAGGGAAGAGGAACCCACCCACGCACGGCTACACACAGTGATGTCATCCCTTGGGCTCAAGAACAAATCAATGCTGAAACCCACTCAGATCAGATCAGATCGAGCTCAGTGTGTGTGTGTGTGTGTGTGTGTGTGTGTGCGTGTGTGTGTGTTTGGCTCCCATTCCCATGGTATTCCATAATGAGACAGAAGATTCCAAGACCCCTGAAACCCACATGGACCCACATGGACCGTACCATTCCTCGCTTACGATTCTTAAAATTTCCAACTTCATTATGAACTTCATGATTGATAATTGGGAAAACTTCATTCTCAAATAAATCACTTTTTTTTTAAGGAATTGGTGAATAAACACATTTTCGAATCAGCAGCAGCTGCATTAACAATGTGTTTTGTATCCTCTCTACGCTCATGTATGCCCCTGTGTAAAGATGTAAGAATGGTTTAGCGCTGTCCCAGCAGGTAGGCTAATAAAATTATTAATTAAAAATTATTAATTCAAGATTAACAAGGATGCTGTTCGAATAAAATCCTGCAACAGATATGATTGTGTGATTGAACCAGAACTGATTTCTTTGTTTGATGATTTCTCAGAATTAATAACTTTAAAGACAAAATGCTTATTTTGTCAATACAGTATGTCCCTACATACAAACGAGTTCCGTTCTGAGAGCTCGTCCATAAGTCCAGTTTGTTCATACGTCTGACAAACACAGTCCTAGGTACTAGGATACTACAGCTATACACAGTATAAAACTAACAACTTATCAGTACCACCTTCATCGCTGCTGCGATTACACTTTCTTCCGGTCACCCTGGGATGACGCACGCCGGACATGTGATCCAACTTCTGCGACTGAACATGAGCAAACGCTTGCTTCATATATTCAAAAGTTTGTAACTTGAATGTTCGCATGTAGGAGACTTCATGTATTTTCTATTAAAGACATCTTCTTTAAAGTCTTGTTTTGCCAAAAAAAAAAGAGTGGTCTTCTGACATACAGTGATCCAAGTTAGTGCCATTATGACCATTTTCACCTGAAGACACCTGAAAAAACAGGAACCTAGAGCTACAGTACAAGCTCCAATTACAACTCTCCTAACGGTGATGATGAACAAAACATGCCAATGGACAGAAACAAATCTTCTTATTACATCAAGCCTTATTTATTTATTTATTTATTTTTTACATGGAGTACACATTTTATTACATCATCTTTCACACACGGGCTGTTCAAGTGAAACCAGGACTTGTGATTTGATAAAGTTCTGGTGAATGAACCAGTGATCCGGGCCGAGGTGAAATTTCATGAAAATTCAGGACGTGGACGTCTGATCCTTAGAAAATCGACATAACAAACGTGCAGAAGAGACACATCTGTCTGTGCGAACTGTACACACAATCATTCACCACTTGCACACTACAGGAACTCGGCTGGGCGTTATTGACCGTGAATCAGACAGGCGGTCCAATTACGGCTCCGGCGTACTGAAAAATGTTCTACCTTGATGGTGTCCCAGCGCTAGTGAAATGCTGGGATAAGTGCACTAGTGTAGCAGGAGATTATATAGGGAAATAGCGGGTGTTTTAACTCTCATAACTGGGTTTTGTTATTCTACACAAATCAAAAGTCCCGGTTTGACGTGAACACATCTGTAAGATTCATTGATGATTTCTTTGGAACAATTTACAGTGGAACCTCGGATTGCGAGTAACGTGGTTTACGAGTGTTCCGCAAACCGAGCAAAGCTTTTTAATAATTTTTTATTCGGAAACCGAGCAAGTATTAGTTTACGAGCGCCGAGTATCATGCTTCACACATGCGACTCTTATTTTGACACCGAATGTCACTCTCACACCTTCCCCTCCCTCCCCCCTCCAAGACCACGGCTTTACAAACACACAGAAACTCTGCTCGTGCGTGCGCAATTTAACACTGACACACACGCACAGACGCTCTCTCCCCTTTTCACCCCTCCCCGGCTTCACAAACACACAGAAACTCTGGTCTGTCACGATTTTTTTCAAAGGTAAGGTGCTGTTTTTTTTTTTTGTTTTTTTTTACTTTACAGCAGTGATTCTCTTAGTATGCGCGACACGCCAGGTCAGAGAGATTTCTTTTTTTTCCTGTTAAAACGGTGTTTCCGTGTTTGTGTGTGTGTCCATTTGTTGTGAAACTTAAGTGTTTCCTTTAGTATGCGCTCGTGCCAGTCTCGCTTTTTTTTCCGTTAAAACGGTGTTTCCACTGTGTTTATGCGCTTGTTGTGAAACTTAAAAAGTGAGTCTGTTAATATACGCTCATGCCAGTCTCAGAGAGATTTCTTTTCCTGTTAAAACGGTGTTTCCGTTGTGTGTGTGTGTTTGTTGTGAATCTTAAAAAGCGAGATGGGGAGAGGGAGGAAGAGTGTTACTGTGCAAAATGAGGCGAGGGAAGGGGCTAATTCCACACACACACACACACACACACACACACACACATGGCGTCTGCGCGCACCAACGGAAACACTCATCTGTCAGGATTTATTTGTACTTTTTTTTTAAGGTAAAGTGCAGATTAATTTGTTTTATTTTCATTTTATAGATTGTATTAATTATTTTTATGTATTTATTTTTTGGGGCTGTGGAACGAATAATTTGAGTTTTCATTATTTCTTATGGGAAATGATGATTTGGTTTACGAGTGTTTTGGAATACAAGCCCACTTCCTGAACGAATTATGCTCGTAATCCAAAGTTCCACTGTAATTATAACAGTTCAATACAGTGGAAAACAGCTCTGACAGAATGGCATCCGGGATTCCACTCACGATTTAAAGGCGCAGAGACGACACTGTTACACTTCTCGTGTGAAATTAAGTTCCTTAGGCGCAGTTACGGTTTTTGTGTTGGGAAAGGGGACAAAGATTTAGTTAAAGACGTATAAGACGCACTTTGTTGGACTTATGAACAAATCCGACTTGCTCCCACAAACGTGCTCCCGGAGCGGAACTTGTTCATAAGTCCGGGACGACCTTTACTAAAATACAGGACTTTTAAAGCACTGATACTGATTAAACGTTGACCGACCTCTTAATATAAACTTCACCAGCTCAGCGATCTGTCATTTTTCATCTTCCAAAAAAACATGACTATTTTTTTCACTCTATAACTCCTGAAAAATTAGGGGTTACTATAGAAACGAAGTATTCAACGCTTGGTGCGTTACTGCTGTATAAACCCGGGATGTGCGGCTACCTGCACTACTATCTGAGCTCCTTTTACCGGTAATGAATCAACACCTGCTGACCAATCAGGATCTGGAATGCATGAGCACTGTCGGGATAAAAAGAAGCTGGATAGTATCCTTGTATCATGAGGGCTCAGAAAGATGCAACTTTTCCACACTACAGTAATATACGGACTGTAGCACGGCTTCGTAAAAACTTGAAAATGTTATTTAATTTTTAATTAAAACATAAAAAATCTATGAAATCAGGCATTAATGTTCATATTCTAAGCTTGCCGCAGACTTCAGACAACTGTGTGGTGAAATCAGGTTCTGATGGTGAGCAATTCCTCTCGGAACCTTCTTCCATATATACGTGTGTGTGTGTGTGTATATATATATATATATATATATATACACTGTATGTGTGTGTGTGTGTGTGTGTGTGTGTGTGTTTAATTGCATGCATGTCCGTTTCTCTTTCTTTCTCTCTTCCTCTTCGTAGCTGGACTCTGTCTCTCTCTGCAGCAGGTGGGCGAAATGAAGAAGTTCACCAGCCAAACAGCAGCGGGGGACGGGTTTCCATGGCTACCATTTAGGATGATCTGTGTGTGTGTGTGTGTGTGTGTGTGTGTGTGTGTGTGTGAGAGAGAGAGATAGACAGAGTGAGATACCTGAGAGAATCAGGGTGAAAAATGGATAGGATTGAGAACCGATGTTCACTGAACCTGTGAGAGCTGATATGTCACATGTCACACACACACGTACTGTATGTCACACCACAACGCTGCTGAATCCCGGAGTCTGATTGGTCGGAAGTTTTTTTAAATTTTTTTTATGCACAGCAAAACAGACAGTAGTGCAGCGGGACGACACAGATTTTTCTATACGTTAATGCGCTCGTTTTAATAGGACATCGTTTCTATAGTAACAGCTCGCTCAGAGAGTCGTGCACAGCGGACGCTCCACATAACCGGATTAAAAAAAGAAAGAACGGATAGACTGAAGTTTTCTGTAAGGAGAACGTTTACAAAAGATGTATCCAGCTTCAGTCAGAGGTGAAGCCGTAACTTTGTTCTAAAGTTTTTTTTAGTTTTTTTTTTTTTTTTACTGTTGTTATTTACTCTATGTGTATTCTCAGTCTGAGAATACACATTGGTCTCGTTAAATTGAAAAAGAGAGGAATAAAGAGAGTATGGTGAGGAAATGTCTGTTTAAAGATGCTCAAATGTAAGTAGGAACAGAAACTAACTTGTTTCATCATATATAAAAGGTACAAGGGGCGTTCGAGTCAAACTGGGACTTTTGATTGCGCTCCCGGTTACGATTCCTTTGCTACGTTAATGCACTTATCCCAGAGGTTCACTAGTGCTTGGATACCATCAAGGTGGAAAGTTTTATCAGGACGCCAGAGCCACTGTCTGATGCACTGCCTGAAACGCCGGCCTCCCAGGAACTCCTTTAATGCCCCAAACAAGATGGAAATGTTATGTCTTGGAGCGAGGCCAGGACTGAGCGAGGACGGGGACGTGGCGAATGTACGTGGTTTTGGTGAATGAGTGTGTGTACCGTTCACACAGACAGATGCGTCTCTTTCGTAAGTTGATTTTCGTGACATTGATTTTCGAGGATCAGGAGTTCACCTCGCTGAATGTTCACAGGAACGACTGCAGTGACCTCAGAGGATCATCATTCACAGCGGTCTTTAGAATGTCTGCACCATTCACATGTTTTACTGCGGCTAAGAGTCTCATGACCGTACTGTGACTAAAGTCTTCTGGAAATGTCAATCACTTTTACGCTTTTATTCAACAGAAAGTCCCAGTTTGACTTGAACGCAATTTGTACAATGTGTCAGTATTTCAGTGAAGCATCGGGCAAGTCGCTGTGGTATAAGTGTGTGTTTAACACGGGAGCAAAACTTCAGCACATGATGCTAAAGGGAAATAATCCGGTAGCTGAGCTTCCGCTTCATCACACCACCTCATCACTGATGGAGTCCCTACAACAGCGTGACGCCGCGCGGTTTATTCCTTAATGATCTAAGACTGTTGAACAGCATTTCACTTTATTGTGCAGGATTTTAAAAAACCATTAGCATGTGTTTACATTACAAGTAACTATGACCAAAACTGGTATAGTGGGCGTGGCCTATCCAGCCATGCTCCAACATACAGTAAAACATCTTCTTTAATTAGTTGAAATGTTTCTTTTTTTATATTGTTAGACTGCACCAGAACAGTTAAACCCCAGTTCTAATCCTGTGAGAGGACAGAAAGACAAGGCAAGTCAGACAACCTCAATCATTTCAATTTAAACCCCGTGTAGGACGTTAACCATGGCGTGTCCGGTACATCAAACTCATGTGGATGTTGAAGAGGTGAAAGCAGCTTTATAGGTTTCCAGTCCATCGTGATTTCTTTATAGTGAAATATTTAATAAATAAATGACTTATCGGGGACGTTTCCTCACTCGTCTGAGGCGCTTCATTGGGTTCCTGTATTAATAACGGGTGATCATTGAGATAAATGCAGCAATTACAGCTGTTGTCCCTGCTGTCCCTGCTGTTATTAATAACGCCATCGTTAACCGCGGCGTCATCGGCGCTCCAGGAATGAAGGGGGTGAGGAGGACATCGAGGAAGTACGTTCTTAAGTAAGGATTTATGATAGTTTACGTTTCACAGGTTCAGGATGGTGGCCGGTTGATCCTCACTGCGGACCGTGTGGTAGACGGTCGTCTTTAAACACTAGGTGCGTTTACATCGACCCGAATACAGCGGCAGCTGTAGTTCCGGTCCAGAGGTGAGGTCTTAAGACGAAATCTCGTACTGCGAGACGCATTTTCCCATAGGAAGTCATGTAAATGCAGACAATCCGTTCCAGCCACCGGGAAATATTACCAATATTACCAATTTCCAGCACTATAATCTTATTTCTGTGTATAAAAACAATCACAACATTTTATGAAGTTCATGGAAATGAAGTAAAATATAAAACACATTAAACCTCAATTGAACCTGAACATTAATTAATACTTTCTCTTGGCACCGGCTGCATTAAAAACCAAACTGAAAGCGGCTCCTTTTTCTTCTTGCTTATCCCTCCTTGATAACATGCTTACGACCCATGGTGCGATGTCTATACTAAATCGTGCACAAAATGCAAAAAACACACGAAAACAATATGCAATCTCGCTTGGTAAACACTTGATTAGATTTTTTATCTCTTGTTATAATAAAGCTATTCTTTCATCTTACCAGTGCCGGGCAAAGCACAATAATCCTGTACAAGTAGAGATACCCTAGGCAAAATATCACTCAAGTAAAAGTAGAAGTCCTCCATTTACATTTGTACCTGAGCAGAAGTACAAAAGTGCTTAACTTTAAATGTACTTAAGTAACAAATGTTCTGAGCGTGTATTAGTTCACAGCAGCCTTTAAGTCAAAGTAAAAGTCTCTCACTCCCACTTAATCTCTCTCTCCATGAGATTCCATGAGAAGTAGCTGTTGCTATAGAAACAATACCGTACCGTTGCGATTATATAAATAACATTGAATGAGTTCATGACTATGACACTCGTTCACATCATCATCAAGATATCACATCGTTAATGAAAGCTCCTGAAAGTGAGAGCTAAACCTCAAAATATCCACGTCCGCTCACGTTGTCACCGATAACGAGGCTGTTATTGAAATACAGCAGGAGCAACATCTACAGGAAGAACGTGTCGCTAACAGTAGGCATTTTCAAAGCTTGATTTTGGAGAGATTTTCCCGTAGGATTCATTAGAGACCATTACCATCCAGGATTTTGTGAAAGCTAGCAACGTGAGTGGATGAAGGCGAACACCGAGACTTCTTTTTTGTCTTTTTTTAAAATGCTTTTTGTTTGAAAGCCATAATTTTATCCAATATTATTATTATTATTATTATTATTAATAATAATAATAATAATAAAGAGCAACTAATTAGGCTTTCGTGCCTAACCCTAGCTCCGCTGCCACTGCAAAGCCCGAAACCTTCATGTCACCCTGCAGAGCGCCGATGCACAAATGAATCCCATCGATTGTCTGCGCTGCTTTAGTCTTGGAGCTCTGAATATTTGTAAAAAAAAGAAAGAAAAGAGTAAAAACTCTCCCTAATTTTCACCATCCTCCGTTATTTCTGGAGCGTTCCTGCCGACTCCACGGCGGTTAGCCGAGCCGGTATTAATATCAGCAACAGCAGCAGGGACAACAGCTGTAATTGCTGCATTCATCTTAATAATCACCTGTTATTAATCTCTCTAAACGGTCCCGGTAAAGTATGAAGCATCGGCACGACAACACCAGTCCACACCTACCCACAAAACCAGAGGCTGGGAATACACTGCGCATGTCCGAATTAAGTGCTTATATGAGCGGCGTTCAGGTCAAACCGGGATGAAAATGGTGAAGTACTTTCTGATGAATGAAAAACGTGAAAGCTTTTGAAGACTTCAAGCACAGTATGATGATGAGACTCTTAGCCGTCCAAGCACTAGTGAAACACTGCGATAAGTGCATGATATTATATTATATAGAGGAAGAAAAGAAAGAAGTGTTCTGTTATTCTGCACAATCAAAAGTCCTGGTTTGAACTATCGAATTTTCGCAGGAAATGTCTTGGAGCAATTTGCACTTTCTGGTTTCTTGGTAACACGTCAATTCTTTTCCCCCACATTATTAGCTTGTCGAGAGAGAAATAAGAGATGCTGGTGAAATAGCACTATAACAGCCTCTAAGTGAGAACAGAAAGGCGTGGCTGATTATCGTCCCATAAGAGCACAACATGGTGGGTTTCACGCCGCTAAAATTTTACTATCATTCTATTGTTGCACTGAAACTTTTTTAATTCTCTCCAAGGACAAATGATTGGTGATGGTGTTAGATATCATGAACCAGCTTAGCGTTGTGTTCTCCACGGCCGCCGCGCTCTCGTTCACGCTTACACGTACACACTTTCCCGCCTCTTCTCGTTGACTCTTGTTGTGAAGATCACACGTTCCCTGGCCATCGGCTTCGGTGGCGTCGCTGAAAGGGGTCGCATGCCTGCGCTTTACCCTTCAATCGAAAACAAAAGACGGCTCGATGTGCAGCTAGTGGGGTGGGAGTAGCGTTGATTCTGCTCTCTCAAATCGCTCTCTCTCTCCGAAGCTCTGAGGAACGAGGTCAGCTCAGCCGAGCGAGAACGTGACGGAGGAAAGAATGGAGCGGCATGGCAGAGCCAGAGAGAGGAGGCGGAGGAGGCAGAGACACAAAATGAGAGGATTACGGAGCTATTTCCCAGCTGAGGTTCAGGGCGTCTCAGCACTCGCTGGATCGCGAGAACAATCCAAGGCCTACGTTTTCACTAGTGCACCAGCCAAACCATGACATCATCGTCTGTCCGGGTTTATTAATAACGTCAACTGAGACAAAACTTTGAAAAACGCTAGCTTACCGTTTCAAATCTGGACGCAGAACAAAAACATTTGTTCGGAACATATAGAAGGAACTTTTCCGGACTTTTCACGGGAACCGCGTGGATTCGTATATCGTAATGAATTCCTAAAACGTGTAGTACAATGACCGAGTTAGTGCCGCTGAAATCCACCAACAAGCGGACAACACCAAACTCACAGGATAACGACAAATATAGTAGCAGTGTTGGCAAGACAATAATTAAATATGGACAAAAAGCATGAACGGATATAAGACTCAGATATAGACTACAGACATAGAGACGAGTGAAAAGTAAAAGTAAAAGGAGTTTAAGGAGAGAAAAATGGCAGAGTGCTACTTCAGCTGGGGCATTAACACACACACACACACACACTTTGGGTGAGCTCTGAGACCTGTGTTCGTGAAATATGACATAGGAAAATATGGAACCAAGGAGACTTTGTAACTCTTTGTTTTCACCCGTCGTTGTAAATCAACATATCTTTGAAAGTCTTTGCAAGGCTTTGTTAAGCTCCATAAGTCATTGAAAGTCTTAGTCTTCAATCAACAAGTCTTTGTAAGTCTTTTTAACTGTTCAGAAGTCTTAGTCTTCAATCAATAAGACTTACGATGAGGAATCAGATACACAGGGTCGGCCATTTATATGGATACGCCTTAATAAAATGGGAATGGTTGGTGATATTAACGTCCTGCTTGTGGCACATTAGTATATGTGAGGGGACAGACTTTTCAAGATGGGTGGTGACCATGGTGGCCATTTGAAAGTCGGCCATCTTGGATCCAACTTTTGTTTTTTTCAATAGGAAGAGGGTCATGTGACACATCAAACCTATTGGGAATTTCACAAGAAAAACAATGGTGTGCTTGGTTTTAACGTAACTTTATTGCTTCATGAGTTATTTACAAGTTTCTGACCACTTACAAAATGTGTTCAATGTGCTGCCCGTTGTGATGGATTGTCAATGTACAGTAAATTATGCAAGTGGGACAAAATCCTTTCAATATTCAGCTTGTTACTTTTTTACTCAGAGACAAAAAACAAACAATTATTTTTTTTTTTTGTGATTATCTTATTATATGACAGTATTGTTATTTCATCATCATAATCAACATTTATTCTTATTGGTTACTTTTACATTGTAGAATCATTACGGCTGTGAAAAAAACAAAAACAAAAAAAACTTTAATGCCTTTAATGTTCGCGGTGTGCTAAAATGTTGTGCGGTTTGTGGTGGTGTCGGTGTAATTTATGATGTTAATCAGTAGCAGCCGTATGGACATATTTCAGAATGTTCCGGAGCCTTGATGAAACCTGCCAAAGTACCTGTACCGTATACAGGAGTGTTTGCTGCAGTTGCAAATAAAACGGTTATTTCAGCAGCAGTGTAAGTAAACCGAGTCCCTGGGCGATTATGGGTGGCGACCGGCGAGTCCCTGATGTCCGTCAGCGCGTGAACTAAAGGTGGGAAACCCAGTGGAGACCTGCAGAATGGTTTGAGATTAAACCCTGGCGTGTTGTGTTTACAGGGAATCAAGGCACGAAGAGTTCGGTTCGGTTCGCCTCAGGTCAGTCATTCATCACTAATATGCAGAAAATGCGTCATATGCTGAGGTAAATTTCTTGCATAAATGACAGTTCTTAAGGCGAAAATTCCGTGGTTCTTATGCCGAGGTAAAAATACATATTTTGTTTACAAGTACTATGATTATCTTCAAAGAGACTTTTGTTTTAGTGACTAGATTTAGTAGCACAAAGCTACAGTGCTCACGTGAACATGTCACATAATGTGTAGATGCAGATTTTTATCATTACATTTTGCTCAAGAAACCTGTCTAGCCTCATCTTAAAGCTAACCTACTGTACGTACGCAGCAGGAACGCTAACGCTGAAGACGCTAGTCGTGTTGTTGTAATTAGGTCACAATGTCGTCCAATGAAAATGAAAGTTAAAGTCATCACACACAAGGAACGACACGAATAAATACTACGAAAATCGAAATCGAAAAACTTAAAACACACTAGAGCTGAAGATCTTTGCCGAAAAACCTGACGGGATTTTACGGGCTTGATTTCTATCATTTTACTCTGGCTCGCGGTAAATGAGTGGTCATGTGATGCGTTTCGATTAGCTTGACAGTGTTGCGAAGACGGATGTTGAGGAGGTGAAACTGGGCGTTTACGTTTTGGTTGCACCAGCAGCTAAACCTAAGTCTGAGGTGTGGAAAAGTTTTGACCATGTGACCATTTCTTTGTTCCAACTTCCAAGTGGCCTATAGCCTATACGTTAGTTATTGATAAATTATGTTCAAACATGTATAAATGATTCATTCTTGGCAAAAGCTGTGTGCGTGCGCACATTTCAATAATGTTGGGCGGTAAACGGGTTCGGGCTTTTAAAAATCTACTCGGGCTGAATTCTATCGGTCCCGATTACGGCTCTAAGACGCACCACAGATATTCACATGAAAAGCGACGCGAGTACACAAGTACAGGTTTTAAAAAGTGCTGGATTCACACCAAGCGATGTTCTCTCCACCTGCCTGGCTGCTCCTCACCCTCTCACCCTCCTCTCCCCGTCTTCTTCACAGCTTTTTCACCTCCTCAACTACTGAACAACACAGCAGCTATACTGCGCGCACACACACACACACACACACACACACACACACACACACACTCAACATGCAGTGTATAACTGCAACAAACACATCATCCGATATATTATTAGAGTAAATGTGCTGTTCATATTCTGTAACGATTCGATATGGAAGTAAAGCGTAACATTATGTTTTATATTGTTCGTTATTGTACTGTACATCACTTTCCAGCTGACCGTCTGACACCACGCGAATAAAAAACTAAAACAAAAAGCAACACCGGTATACGGAGGGCACACAGCGCAAGGATTTAAAAAAAAACTACTGCACAGGGTATAAACACACCGCCGTCAAAGCACCGCCAGGGGTGAGAAAAATAAATGCCACTTTTCACAAATTAAAATTCCGTCATTGACAGTGGAACCTCGGATTGCGAGTAACGTGGTTTACGAGTGTTCGGCAAAACGAGCAAAGATTTTTATTAAATTTTTTATCGGAAACCGAGCAAGTATTAGTTTACGAGCGCCGAGTATCATGTATCACGCATGCGACTCTTATTTTGACACCGAGCGTCACTCTCTCACCTTTTCACTCATGTGTTTCCATTGTGTGTGTGTGTGTGTGTGTGTGTTTGATGTTTAACTTAAAAAGAGATGTGTGGAGAGGGTGGAGGATTGTTACTGTGTAAAACGAGGCGAGGGAAGGGGCTAATTCAACACACACACACACACACACACGGCGCCTACGCGCACCAACGGAAACACTTATCTGTCGGGATTTATTTGTACTTTTTTTTTAAAGGTAAAGTGCAGATTAATTTGTTTTATTTTCATTTTATAGATTGTATAAATTTTTTTAATGTATTTATTTTTTGGGGCTGTGGAACGAATAATTTGAGTTTTCATTATTTCTTATGGGAAATGATGATTTGGTTTACGAGTATCTTGGAACGAATTATGCTCGTAATCCAAGGTTCCACTGTATTGACCTGCAAAAATAAATATATAAATAAACCGCTCAGGAAATTCGCCTCTGGTGTATAAAGACCTTTAGAATCACTTTGATAAACTGATGTTGACTGAATGACCCTGAAACACCGTTGCAAATACAACCTGAGAGCAACAGAACAACAGCCTTTACTTGCCGTATTTATGCCGCTTAACGTCTGTTTGAACATCGTTTCTGATCGCACGTCCGTCTACGGTCCTTAAAGTTTGTGCTTTCTGTGCACACTGTGTATATCTCATGTCTCTTGTATGCAAAGTGCTTGTTATAGAGTTGACTCTCTGTTCATTTCTGAAGTGCACCTTTCAATTTGGAAGCTAAAAAAGGTTTATTAAACAACACAATGGTAGTGAATGAGGTTGCGCATGACAGCCCAGTATTTAGCAGTAGCATCTGCATAATATTTACATTTGCAGCATTTGCCAGACACCCATATCTAGAGCGACTTACCTCATCTGAGCAGGTGAGGGTTAAGAGCCTCGCTCAAGGGCCCAACAGTGGCAACTTGGTGGTGCCGGGGTTTGAACCTGAGACCTTCCGATCAGAAGTCCGACACCTTAACTACCAAACTGCCATAAAATGCTGAAAACTCGCTTGCATTATTTGACAAAATAAAACATCGTCCACACGAGTCCAGTGTCCACGGCATTATCTCATAGATGACTGGAACATGGAATACAACGAGCGTTCTGTACAACGGAGGAAAAAGTTCAGTGTGAAGGTTGACTAGATCTGCATTGTAGCACAAGTCTAGTTTACTGTAGCAAAAATTATTTATAATTTCTTTCTTTCTTTTTATCATTACCACATTTGTTCCCCCTTTGATTTTCCTGGCAGTGGCCCAGTGGCAGGGTGTAGTGGTTAGGGCTGTGACCTCGTACCTCCAGGGTAGAGGGTTTGATTCCCGCCTTGGGTCTGTGTGTGTGGCGTTTGCATTTTGCCCCCATGCTTGGTGGGTTTCCTCTGGGTACTCCGGTTTGGCACCCTGTCCAGGGTGTACCCTGCCTTGTGCCTGGGAGAGGCTCCTGGGATAGGCTCCAAGCCCCTTTGACACTGAACACAAAATGAGCGGTATATGTAGCAAAAAACAAACAAACATTGGTATTGGCCAAATTATCATTTTAAACATCAGTATACGGTATAGTAGGTATTGGCCCAGACATTTCACAATTGCCTTAGTACTAGCTTCCCTGGTGGAGCAGTGTTGGCACTCTGAGTTCTCACCACTGAACAACTTAAGACTAGTGATGGGTCATTCATGAACGATTCGTTCTTTCGGAACGAATCTTTAACATGACGAACGAGTCGCCTCGGAGAGTGATTCATTCATTTTCTGCTGGGCACGCATGCGCAAATCATTGCAAGACCTCCTTAGGTTGTATACAGGAAACAGTAATGAGTCGTTACCTTTGAGTCTTTTGGTCCGAATTGTTTGTTCTTTAGTCACGTGACTCCCATAGGCGTTATATATGCAGTGTAGTACACAGGAAACCGTTCAAACAGAATTGAACGGTTCTCAATGACTCTTCTAGTCCGAGTCGTTCGTTCTTCTGTCACGTGACTCCCACAGACGCTACGCAGCGCAATAGATTCAAAAGAACGAACGACTCAGACTAGAAGATATGATGGTGAGCCGCTCATTCTGTTTATAATATGTCCTTAGCTGCATTGTAATATTTTCATTACTGGAACTATAGGCAAAATGTGTGTATGGAGACGTGTTGGGGGTCTGTTTATTGAAAATGTAACATTTTATTTTAATTCTGGTCAAAAGAATGAAATGACCCCCCAAAAAAGATTTCTTCATTCGTTCACGAAACATAAACAGCTAGTGTAACCATGACTTAAGAGGACATAAAACTAAAGACTACCAATGCAAAGATGAAAAATAAAGGAAAATGGTGTATAAAATCATTAATTCTGTACATGTTCAGTTTGAAATATTTACATTTCTACTCGAGTGTGATACTGAATAGTTGTAGCGTATGACACACACACACTCACAAACACTCACATATACACTAGAGTCACACTCTCACCCAGGTTGCTCAGACAGCACATGGTTCACAGGGGGTGCGTTCACACTCCTCAGTAGTGGTGGTTGTGTGTGCGCGCACGCGCGCGCGCGCGTGTGTGTGTAGGTTCACTGCGGCGTACGTGTTGTACTTCACCCTGCAGCGTGGCAGCACTCATTAACACACACACACACACACACACACACACACACACTGGTCAGCCATGCCAACACACCCTGAGTAGACACTAATTTGATTTCGTTCACAGCGCCGGCACTTCTCATGCTGCGTTACAATTTAGCGCACACTGCTTAACTCACACACACACACACACACACACTTACTAGACACTCACAGTCTGTATCCGAGGTATACAGTATGTATGTCAGTCTAATTTCCGCATGTGTAATATACTGTATAGAGGTGCCAATTCTTATGGAAAACAAGTGGGTGGGGCTATGATCTCGAGTTGAAGAAGAAAATGGAGGCTGCTTATGATTAAAACCAGGGGGTTACCTCCGGTTCTGAAAAATGAAGCCAGCGTGGACGTGCCGATGCATGCAGTTCCTCAAATGACCACTAGTGCCAAAAAGTGAGTCAATCCCCGCAGACCTCCATGTTAAAATGCTCAACTTTACAACAGAAACAAACATGTTAACAGCCTGGTACAAAAAAAAGAGAGAGAGAGAGTAAAAAGGGGTAGGGCTCCACAGCTAGATTTTTCTTTAAAATTTCGTTCAAATTGTGCATGATTAGGGGTGTGGCCTGTTTGAGTGACAGCTATATTGCTAGTTGTCTGCTATTCATCACTTTAGCTAACCAGCTAACTGGAATCATTGTAGTTTTACTTACAACAAGTAATGTTCAAACAAAGGTAAAGGAATGTTAGCATATAAATTAACGTTAGCCATGTTGGCATTTTATTTAAAGCTAAGCTAGTTAGCTTGTGGTAACTGTGGTAGCTAGCGAAGTAGGCGTGTTCCAACCAAAGGCCAGACTCAGTTCGTTCCATTTATGGATAGACCCAGGATTTAGGCGAAGTCAACACCTGCTAACGTGGCGATGACCGGAGCTCCGAGGGCTGAGCTTCAAACTCATCTTCAGAAAACCTGCGAGTGACGTCAAGCAGATTTATCCAGTTCTTTTTATACAGTCTATGATTAACACTTCCAGTTTTCAGCTTATATATACATACACAATACTGTATATTCATTCCACACAAAATCAGTTGCACATTTGGACTTTTCTTTCACCAAATCTGCATATAAAATATAAGCACTGTTTTTAAGCAGAATAAATTCCGCACAATGGAGGATGCATCTAATTCATGAAACTTGTTCTGAATTAGATGCATGATTCACCACGGTTCGAGAACTGATGAATCAGCTTCTGCAAAGTCGATCCAAGCTCTCACCCACTCGAATGCTAATGACACGCCCGAATTAACCCTCCTACACGTTTAATGCTGCGACTCGGGGTTCCTGTTGTGACATAAATAAACCTAGCTGGACGACTGCACTTTAAATTAGCTATCCTGCATGTATTCATTTTAGATTAATCAACACAAAGACATATTTACATGCTAAATGTACAACACTGACTATACACTGATCAGCCATAACCTAATGACCATCCACCTAATACTGACTAGTGTTCCTTTCTATCACTACCAGCATTAACCTTTTCATCAATTTGAGCTACAGTAGCTCTTTGATTGGATTGGACTGTGCTACTGTACTACATGGACCAGCCTTCACTCCCTATGTGCATCAGTGAGCCTTGGACACCCATGACCCAGACTCATGGTCACCGGTTTTCCTTCCTTGGATGACTTTTGGTATGTCCTGACCACCGCAGACCGGGAACATCCCACAAGAGCTGCAGCTTTGGAGTTGCTCTGACCCAGTTGTCTAGCCGTTATGATTTGGCCCTTCTCACGGTAGCTACATTTTCAATATCTCATTACAGTGGTGACTGGAAGTGGGTGGGATATATTAGAGGCAAGTGAACATTTTCTGCTGATGTTGATGCGTTGGAGTTTGACAGCGGCCAAATTGTGGTGGTTAGAGGCCTGAGTCCGAGCAACTCCAGAACTGCAGTTCTTGTGAGATGTTTCCGGTCTGCAACGGGCAGGATATACCAAAACCGCTCCAAGGAAGGAAAACTGGTTAACTGGACTCAGGGTCATGCGTGGCCAAGGCTCACTGATGTACGTTGGGGTCGGCCCGTGTAGTCAGATCCAATAGAAGCGCTAGTGTAGATCAAACTGATGAAAGGTTAATGCTGGTTCTGGTAGAAAGGAGTCAGAACACACACTGCATCACTGTTATGGTGGCAAAAGAGGGAACACATTTGATATTAGGCAGGTGGTCGTGCGAAGCGAAATATTTATAACGCATGACTTAGCGTAAGCATTGTGATCTGTCCTGTGACGATTATGAAAAAATAAATATGGATGACTTTGAGAATCATCCTCTTGTTCCCCTAAAGATAACTGTCATTAATGTTATTAAGGTGAAAATGATAATATTTTACTTCTCAAAACACACCCTTATGTTTATAATAATAAGTCAGCATTGCCACCATACATATGACATCAGTGTTGCAGAAGCGATGCTAAAATTAGTCACATAACATTGGTTTATTCCTGAAGGCACTGCCCTGATATTAATGTGTATTTTCTGACATCAATATTTACACACCTCAAGCGATTGTGGAGAATTTCCTGAAGACAGAATAATGATCTCACTGTGCGCTCACTATTGATGCAGAGAGTTTGCTCAGGTATCCCCCTCACTGTCCTATGGTGTGTGTGTGTGTGTGTGTGTGTGTGTGTGTGTGTGTGTGTGTGTGTGTGTATGTGGGCTTGCTTGCTTTACACAGCGCTACAGCTAACCAAAGCCTCTGCAGAGAAAGGCCTGTGAGTAGTAACTCTGCATCAGTGTGATATATAACACTGGCTCAGATATAAAGGCCAGTTTGGGTGAATATTACTGAGTGAAACGCTTCCAAATCTTCCGTTTCACATTTTTGCCAGAAAACTATGTTACAGAACTCTGTATTCCCCGTTGCCCTACAATGAGTTATGTTTCCAACCCTCATGTTCCAAGGCTCCTGTAATACCAAGATCCCATATACCCATTGTTTCCATGGCCCACTGTCCCAAACAGTACCAAAGTTCTACATCCCTGTGACTTTATTTATTCAAGGCTTAATGTTACTTGAGACATGCTTTCTTTATATACACTCAATTATTAGGAACACCATACTAATAGGGGGTTTGACCCCCTTTCGCCTTTAGAACTACCTTAATTCTACGTGGCATTGATTCAACAAGGTGCTGAAAGCATTCGTTAGAAACGTTGGTCCATATTGATAGGAGAGCATCTTCCAGTTGATGGAGATTTGTGGGATGCACATCCAGGGCACGAAGCTCCCGTTCCACCACATCCCAAAGATGCTCTATTGGGTTGAGATCTGGTGACTGTGGGGGCCACTTTAGTACAGCGAACTCATTGTCATGTTCAAGAAACCAATTTGAAATGATTCGAGCTTTGTGAAATGGTGCATTATCCTGCTGGATGTAGCCATCAGAGGATGGGTACATGGTGGTCATAAAGGGATGGACATGGTCAGAAACAATGCTCAGGTAGGCCGTGGCATTTAATCGATGCCCAATTGGCACTAAGGGGCCTAAAGTGTGCCAAGAAAAGATCCCCCACACCATTACACCACTACCAGCCTGCACAGTGGTAACAAGGCATGATGGATCCATGTTCTCATTCTGTTTACGCCAAATTCTGACTCTACCATTCGAATGTCTCAACAGAAATCCAGACTCATCAGACCAGGAAACATTTTTCCAGTCTTCAACTGTCCAATTTTGGTGAGTACCCGGTGGGGTCTTCTGCTGTTGTAGCCCATCCGCCTCAAGGTTGTGCATGCTGTGGCTTCACAAACGCTTTGCTGCATACCTCGGTTGTAACGAGTGGTTATTTCAATTGCTCTTCTATCAGCTTGAATCAGTCGGCCCATTCTCCTCTGACCTCTAGCATCAACAGGGCATTTTCTCCCACAGGACTGACACATACTGGATGTTTTTCCCTTTTCACATGATTCTTTCTAAACCCAAGAAATGGTTGTGAATGAAAATCCCAGTAACTGAGCAGATTGTGAAATACTCAGACCGGCCCGTCTGGCACCAACAACCATGCCGCGCTCAAAATTGCTTAAATCACCTTTCTTTCCCATTCTGACATTGAGTTTGGAGTTCAGGAGATTGTCTTGACCAGGACCACACCCCTAAATGCATTGAAGCAACTGCCATGTGATTGGTTGATTAGATAATTGCATTAATGAGAAATTTAACAGGTGTTCCTAATAATTATTTAGGTGAGTGTACTTAAGGGACTATAATTCCATATTTCCAGGCCCCTATATTCAAAGGCTCCATATTTCAAGGCCATTATCAGTTCAGGACTATATTCCAAGGTCCTTAAGTTGGAAAGCTCCATATTGCCAGGCTCCTATCGACTAAGGTGTATATTCCCAGGCCCCTATGTTATATATTCTATATTCCAAGCTTCTCTATTCTAAGAACTTTGTGTTTCAAGTCCCTATATTCCCAGGCCCCTATGTTCAAAAACTCCATATTCCCAGGCATCTATATTCTAAGCTCCATGTTGCCCAGCCATCTATTTTCTAAGCTCTATATTCCCAGGCCATTATCTTCTAAGCTCTATATTCCCAGGCCATTATCTTCTAAGCGCTATATTCCCAGGCCATTATCTTCTAAGCTCTATTTTCCCAAGGCCATTATCTTCTAAGCTCTATATTCCCAGGCCATTATCTTCTAAGCTCTATATTCCCAGGCCATTATCTTCTAAGCTCTATATTCCCAGGCCATTATCTTCTAAGCTCTATATTCCCAGGCCATTATCTTCTAAGCTCTATATTCCCAGGCCATCTATCTTCTAAGCTCTATATTCCCAGGCCATTATCTTCTAAGATCTATATTCCCAGGCCATCTATCTTCTAAGATCTATATTCCCAGGCCATTATCTTCTAAGCTCTATATTCCCAGGTCATTATCTTCTAAGATCTATATTCCCAGGTCATTATCTTCTAAGGTCTATATTCCCAGGCCATTATTTTCTAAGCTCTATATTCCCAGGTCATTATCTTCTAAGCTCTATATTCCCAGGCCATTATCTTCTAAGCTCTATATTCCCAGGCCATTATCTTCTAAGCTCTCTATTCCCAGGCCATTATCTTCTAAGCTCTCTATTCCCAGGCCATTATCTTCTAAGCTCTATATTCCCAGGCCATTATCTTCTAAGATCTATATTCCCAGGTCATTATCTTCTAAGCTCTATATTCCCAGGCCCATTTGTTCAAAAAACTCCATATTCCCAGGCAGCTATCTTCTAAGGCCCATTTCCCCAAGACCTTATCTTATATATTCTATATTCCCAGCCTCAAAGACCTACATTCACAAGCTTACATAAGATACACCGATCAGCCATAAAATTGAAACTAAAAACATTAAGCCCAATATAGAGTGGGTACCCTTGTGCCAGCTGAGGCAATCCTGGGGCAGGGCACCACAAGTCCGGGACCGGGACGTTGGCAGTGGATCTTTTGGTTGCTGTGGGTTGCGGGGTGGGGCCTCTGTAGATCAGCCTTGTTTGTCATGCCTAATCCACGGATCCCAGATCAGATTGAGACCTGGGGAATTTGGAGGCTGGGCTCCATACCCATCAGGTATCCTGATACATTTCTATCGTGGACAGCATTGACTTTTTTCAATTTTTGTGCTACATTGATTTTTCTGTGGGCTCGGACCAGTTGGGCTGTCCTTCGGACCCGCACACATAGGTGAGCCTGGGGTTCACATGGCGGTGGTGTTAATGGTGCGTGTTATCAGAGTATCCTCAGGATGTCTTGTTTCAAACCTCTGTATGCTCAGAAGTCTCAACACGGGGGATTTTGGACCTCGGTCTGTTTGATGGTGTTGGTGCTTCAACCTCTGACCTTCTTGGATCATCAACTCACAGCGTTACCCCTAACTTTCCATTGGCCTTGTGCTCCAAGCGTCCATATTGCAGGGCACTCCTCAAACCATGTTTCCGGATCACATTATGCAGCAAAAACATCCCACTTAGATCATTTTAGCAAAACGTTTAGCTGTGACTCATTTTTGCATGTTTACAGAACAAAACCTGAGCTTTCTCCGAAAAGCAAACATATAAACAAAGTTAACCAGCTAAAAAGGCACATTTCGGTGTGAAGCAGTTTTATGCATTGCTCAGATGTTTTCTCTCATCCTGTTAAAAGCCACTGACATTAGCGTGTGCTAAGAAACTAATACCCAAGTTAGCTAGCCATTTTTTTCTCTCTTTAAATATCACCTAGAAGTGTAAGTAGACGTGCCACCGTATCTCACATCACGGCAACATCATATAACATCCAAAAGTCATTCACGTATCGGGACGTGCACTGGGTTTTAAGTATGCGCGCCCTTTGTGAGTGTGTTTGAGACAGCAAGATGAATGAGTTGTTAGTCTTTGTGTGCTCGGAGATGACTCTATGGATGGATGCATAGAGAGACAGATATAAAGAGAGAGAGAGAGTGTGTGTGTGTGCAAGAGAGGTAAAGAGACGGCGGGGTGGGGGAGGATGAATGCATCCTGTATTCAGCGTAGTGCCTCTCTGCAGCTCTTTTTCTGATCCCCAATGTAGAAAAAAAAAGCCAATGGTTGCAGTCTGGATGCGTCAAACCACCTCCCTCTCTCTCTCTCTCTCTCTTTTTCTTCCTCATCCTCTCTCTTTCACCCCCACACTTTGTCTCCCCCAGTCTTCCTTGCTTTCGACGATTAGCAATTCACCGAGTGTCCACGTCATCTCTCGTCCTGCAGCAGTGAGAAAGAGAGAGAGAGAGAGAGAGAGAGAGAGAGAGAGAAGGAGGAGAAGAAAGAAGTACAGCCATGGTGGGCCAACATGGCCGGTTATTCTGTCGTTTCTGTCTTTCATCCCACGTTCTTGAGACGCCGGATTCTATCATGCCAAACTCCTTTGAGGTTTCTTCACCATCATGCATCTCCTTTTTTATCCTTCTCGCCCGCTCTCTCTCTCTCTCTCTCTCTCTCTTTGCTTCTCTACAGACTTAATAGGCTGCTGCTGTTTTAGGTGTTAATTCATTCTCACACCATCTTCCTCACCCTCTTCTCTTTCTCCTCTTCCATGTTCCTGTTGCTTTGCACCTTCTTTAAGCCACTGCTCTCTTTAAAGCACAAACAAGAGTACAGTGAGAGAAGCCAGGGAAGCAGCGCTGCGCTTTAATATCGGCCGTGGTGCTACAGGGAGCCGGAGATACCGCAGCAATGTATCTGAGAGAAAGGCAAATACAGGCAAGATGGCCATCTCACACAAGTTATTAGTTCGAGCTTCTTGCTGTACAGCCTCCAAAATCACTCCTTTGAAACTGAGGTGCACTGGCAGTCAAAAGGTTTTTTTTTTTTTTTTTCCTGGTTCAACAGGTTCACTTTTTTAATCCGGGATTTTTTGGTGGGCTCCTTAATAAATATACTGTAGTAAATGTCTAAATGAAACATACTGAAAGAGTTTGCTTCCTATTCTTCTTTCACTTTGACAAAAAGCAAGAAAAAGCAAGATGAGAGAGAGAGAGATGAGACATTAGAGACGGTCACCAGGTTAAGGCCTTCAAAATGATAAACAACTCAAAGTTATGAACATGCTGCACTTCCATACAGCCATATAATTAAAAGAAACCTTTTGTCTGGACATTGGTCAGAACTCGCTCTTTCAATGACATCTTTCTTTCATACTTTGGAGGATCAGGAAGCAGTCTCTGGAAATTGTCTGTCTGTATGAAATCTAAATTTGAGTAAAAGTGATGTTATGAGCAGTTATGTCTGGGATTTAATAATCTACTTCACTAATGCGCTACTGTCTCGATGTAAACAAACACCTGCAGCAATAGATAATAATGAGAAAAGATAAAGTGAATATTTTGACTGGGATCAGTTCATATTTTCACTTTGGCTGAAATAACAGCGCTGGAGTGGTACAAGTGAATTTTAACACGCCGGAGTCGTTTTAAGACAAACCTTCATCTTCATCTGATCGACTTTTTCCATTTCTCATCTGTGATTCTCTCTCCGATTGCCGAACAGGGAGTGTGTTTATTTGTCTGAGCACCAAAGAAGTACAACTTGGTGTAAACAAGGCGTCAGATACTCGACCTTACAGAATGTGATTTCCGTGTATTAATACGTTAGACGGAGAGTTCTGCTGTACAGAGAGACACACAGATATGGACGTGGGCTTCAACCTGAAATAATAATAATAATAATAATAATAATAATAATAATAATAATATCACTGATTACATTAAAGATCAGCAGATTATTTATAGCTTTAAATCTTTAACTATTTCTACAAACTCTTTACTCATCAACAACAGGTACATGACCTAGTATCTTATAAAATGTTTGAGTTTAATACAATGGTTTGTAAGAACCAAGGGGAAACGTCCGGTTCAGAGAAGAGCCGAAATGTGCAAGTCCTCAAATGTCCACTGGGGGCTCCAGAGGTGAGTCAATCCACATAGAGTTTTTGGTCTTCATAGCTAGATCTCCCAGTCGTGACATCAGTACAGGAGAGCGCTGCATTGTACTGTAGGTGTCAAACCGACAACTGTCTGCCATGCTTCACTTTAGCTAACCAGCTAGCTGGAATCATTGTAGTTCAACTAGCCTTAGCATATAGATGAACCTTAGCCACCTTAGCATTCAAGCTAGCCTACCTCCTTGTGGTAACTAAAGTAAGTATGCATGTTCCAACCAACAGCCAGGCTCCGTTTATATCCCCTAATTTGCCCACTTACGGATTAATCAGTGTTTAAGCAGAGTCAGCTCCAACAACCAGACCTCCCATTTTTGAGCTTCAAAACCACTCTTCGGAAAACCTTGGGGTGACATCATGCAGGGATTGTCCAGATCTTTTTATACTACACTTTATACGGGCGGGGATTTAAAGGTTTCATGGGTTGTACCTACAAGACATTTAAACAAAATGGGAATGTTCATCCGTTGGAAGTTCTGTGGATGCTCCAGGTCCATCCATCCATCCATCCATCCATCCATCCATCCATCGATCTATCCATCAGGGTCATGGAACTTCTGGAATGAGGTGCTGTACACCATGGACGGGGCGCCAACACAGGCAGACACACTCAATCACACACTATGGACAATTTAAAAAACGCCAGTCAACCTACACTGCATGTCTTTGGACTGAGTCAGGATACCCACCATGCATGGGGAGAACGTGCACACGCGCACACACACACACAGACACTCACAGGACCAGAGGTGACATTCAAAACCCCCATCCCTGGTGGTACGAAGCGACAGTGCTAACCGATGAGACATCTCTAGTTTATACGTACACTATTTTGCTGTTGCATTCATATATAACTCGTTTCTACTTTTTGACTTTTGACGCACATTGACCCCCCCCTCTGACATCAAAGCATGATTCGAATAATCATGGCTGGAGCTGGAATTTCTGCTTGCTGTGGTCACTCTTATGGCCCCTGGGGGGAGGGGGGTAAAATCTGCTTAATTCAGCTGATTAATTGCTTTAATTAGGCTCACGCAGGGGTGCAGGGAGCGCAGTCTGACACTGTACCATCTGATGGAGCAGTGCAGTGTGTATATACGGCTAGTGAGAAAGCCCCAAAGCCATGGAGCACGCACACACACACACACACACACACACACACACACACACAAACACAAACAGCCAGCTGGTGTATTTGGTTATGATTGTACACAAATATATTAGTTACCGTTCAGTATACATTTGCATATAATACAAAAAAATAAAGGCACACACACTAATATTTCATTTAATCGAATTTATCTTTGATTACACACACACACTGTGGTGTCAAAAAGATGTGATGTGCTGGTGATTCAGTACATTCAGGTCGTCCTCTGACTTTGTGTTATCTCCACATAACGTTGCTGAGTCTCGACCTGAGCGAATGAAGCGACCCCAGAGCATAACACTGTCTCCAAAGGCTTGTACAGTGGACACTATGCATGATGGGAGCATCGCTTCATGTGCTTCCCTTCTCACCCTGACACGCCCATCGCTCTGGAATTAGATCACATGACCTTTTTCCATCGCTCCAAAGCCCAATTTTTATGCCCCTTAGCAAACTGAAGCATTCTTTCTGATGAGTCTCACTAACACGTGGTTTTCTTATGGACACACTGCTGTTTAGTCCTGATCCTGTTCCAGTTCTCATCACATGTATTGAATACTGTCACTATTAAACATACTGTGGCTCTAATGTTTATTGTTGATTTTCTTTTTCTGATCACGCAGTTCCAGTCGTTTAAAATAGTTGTTTTCTTTGCTTGATGAAGTCTAATAATTTGTCCCTTCTGAAATGTCCCTTCTTTTTCTTTTGGCCAGGCGGTGTGTGTACATCACATGACACTTAAATACATGAAGATACAGAGGATTCAGGAAGTCGTACCGGATGTACAGTACAGTGTGTGTACAGTGTGTGTACAGTGTGTGTCTACAGTGTGTGTAGTGTGTGTACAGTGTGTGTGTACAGTGTGTGTAGTGTGTGTGTACAGTGTGTATGTAGTGTGTCTGTAAAGTGTGTGTAATGTGTCTGTGTACAGAGTGTGTAGTGTGTGTGTGTACAGTGTGTGTAGTGTGTGTGTGTGTAGTGTGTGTGTACAGTGTGTGTAGTGTTTGTGTAGTATGTGTAATTTGTGTGTACAGTGTGTGTAGCGTGTCTGTACAGTGTGTGTGTAGTGTGTGTGTACAGTGTGTGTAGTGTGTGTGTGTACAGTGTGTGTAGTGTGTGTGTGTACAGTGTGTGTAGTTTGTTTGTACAGTGTGTGTAGTGTGTGTGTGTAGTGTGTGTGTAGTGTGTGTGTGTACAGTGTGTGTAGTGTATGTGTAGTATGTGTAATTTGTGTGTCTGTACAGTGTGTGTATTGTGTGTGTGTACAGTGTGTGTAGTTTGTGTGTACAGTGTGTGTAGTGTTTGTGTAGTATGTGTAATTTGTGTGTACAGTGTGTGTAGTGTGTGTGTGTACAGTGTGTGTGTAGTGTGTGTGTACAGTGTGTGTAGTTTGTGTGTACAGTGTGTGTAGTTTGTGTGTAGTGTGTGTGTAGTGTGTGTGTACAGTGTGTGTAGTGTTTGTGTAGTATGTGTAATTTGTGTGTACAGTGTGTGTGTGTACAGTGTGTGTAGTTTGTGTGTACAGTGTGTGTAGTGTGTATGTACAGTGTGTGTAGTGTTTGTGTAGTATGTGTAATTTGTGTGTACAGTGTGTGTAGTGTGTGTGTGTACAATGTGTGTAGTTTGTGTGTACAGTGTGTGTGTAGTGTGTGTGTACAGTGTGTGTAGTGTTTGTGTAATATGTGTAATTTGTGTGTACAGTGTGTGTAGTTTATGTGTACAGTGTGTGTAGTTTGTGTGTACAGTGTGTGTAGTGTATGTGTAGTGTGTCTGTACAGTGTGTATAGTGTGTGTGTGTAGTGTGTGTGTACAGTGTGTGTAGTGTTTGTGTAGTATGTGTAATTTGTGTGTACAGTGTGTGTAGTGTGTGTGTACAGTGTGTGCAGTTTGTGTGTACAGTGTGTGTGTAGTGTGTGTGTATAGTGTGTGTAGTGTGTGTGTAAAGTGTGTGTGTGTGTGTGTGTACAGTGTGTGTAGTGTTTGTGTAGTATGTGTAATTTGTGTGTACAGTGTGTGTAGTGTGTGTGTGTGTGTACAGTGTGTGCAGTTTGTGTGTACAGTGTGTGTAGTGTGTGTGTACAGTGTGTGTGTAAAGTGTGTGTGTAGTGTGTGTGTACAGTGTGTGTAGTGTGTGTGTGTGTACAGTGTGTGTAGTGTTTGTGTAGTATGTGTAGTTTGTGTGTACAGTGTGTGTAGTGTGTGTGTGTGCAGTGTGTGTGTAGTGTGTGTGTACAGTGTGTGTAGTGTGTGTGTGTACACTGTGTGTAGTGTTTGTGTAGTATGTGTAGTTTGTGTGTACAGTGTGTGTAGTGTGTGTGTGTACAGTGTGTGTGTAGTGTGTGTGTACAGTGTGTGTAGTGTGTGTGTGTACAGTGTGTGCAGTTTGTGTGTACAGTGTGTGTGTAGTGTGTGTGTACAGTGTGTGTAGTGTGTGTGTAAAGTGTGTGTGTGTGTGTGTGTGTGTACAGTGTGTGTAGTGTTTGTGTAGTATGTGTAATTTGTGTGTACACTGTGTGTAGTGTTTGTGTAGTATGTCTAGTTTGTGTGTACAGTGTGTGTAGTGTGTGTGTGTACAGTGTGTGCAGTTTGTGTGTACAGTGTGTGTGTAGTGTGTGTACAGTGTGTGTAGTGTTTGTGTAGTATGTGTAGTTTGTGTGTACAGTGTGTGTGTAGTGTGTGTGTACAGTGTGTGTAGTGTTTGTGTACTATGTGTAGTTTGTGTGTACAGTGTGTGTAGTGTGTGTGTGTGTGTACAGTGTGTGTATAGTGTGTGTACAGTGTGTGTAGTGTTTGTGTAGTATGTGTAATTTGTGTGTACAGTGTGTGCAGTTTGTGTGTACAGTGTGTGTGTAGTGTGTGTGTACAGTGTGTGTAGTGTGTGTGTACAGTGTGTGTAGTGTTTGTGTACAGTGTGTGTAGTGTGTGTGTGTACAGTGTGTGTAGTTTGTGTGTACAGTGTGTGCAGTTTGTGTGTACAGTGTGTGTGTAGTGTGTGTGTACAGTGTGTGTAGTGTGTGTGTGTGTACAGTGTGTGTAGTGTTTGTGTACAGTGTGTGTAGTGTGTGTGTGTAGTGTGTGTGTGTACAGTGTGTGCAGTTTGTGTGTACAGTGTGTGTGTAGTGTGTGTGTACAGTGTGTGTAGTGTGTGTGTGTGTACAGTGTGTGTAGTGTTTGTGTAGTATGTGTAGTTTGTGTGTACAGTGTGTGTAGTGTGTGTGTGTACAGTGTGTGCAGTTTGTGTGTACAGTGTGTGTGTAGTGTGTGTGTACAGTGTGTGTAGTGTTTGTGTAGTATGTGTAGTTTGTGTGTACAGTGTGTGTGTAGTATGTGTAGTTTGTGTGTACAGTGTGTGTAGTGTGTGTGTGTGTACAGTGTGTGCAGTTTGTGTGTACAGTGTGTGTAGTGTGTGTGTACAGTGTGTGTAGTGTTTGTGTAGTATGTGTAGTTTGTGTGTACAGTGTGTGTAGTGTGTGTGTACAGTGTGTGTGTAGTGTGTGTGTACAGTGTGTGTAGTGTGTGTGTGTACAGTGTGTGCAGTTTGTGTGTACAGTGTGTGTGTACAGTGTGCGTGTAGTGTGTGTGTACAGTGTGTGTGTAGTGTGTGTGTACAGTGTGCGTAATGTGTCTGTGTATAGTGTGTGTAGTGTGTGTGTAAAGTGTGTGTGTAGTGTGTGTGTGTGTGTGTACAGTGTGTGTAGTGTTTGTGTAGTGTGTGTAATTTGTGTGTACAGTGTGTGTGTAGTATGTGTAGTTTGTGTGTACAGTGTGTGTAGTGTGTGTGTGTACAGTGTGTGTGTAGTTTGTGTGTACAGTGTGTGTGTAGTGTGTGTGTACAGTGTGCGTAATGTGTCTGTGTATAGTGTGTGTAGTGTGTGTGTAAAGTGTGTGTGTAGTGTGTGTGTGTGTGTGTACAGTGTGTGTAGTGTTTGTGTAGTGTGTGTAATTTGTGTGTACAGTGTGTGTAGTGTGTGTGTACAGTGTGTGTAGTGTGTGTGTACAGTGTGTGTAGTGTTTGTGTAGTATGTGTAGTTTGTGTGTACAGTGTGTGCAGTTTGTGTGTACAGTGTGTGTGTAGTGTGTGTGTACAGTGTGTGTGTGTGTGTACAGTGTGTACAGTGTGTGTAGTGTTTGTGTAGTATGTGCAGTTTGTGTGTACAGTGTGTGTAGTGTGTGTGTGTGCGTACAGTGTGTGTAGTGTTTGTGTAGTATGTGCAGTTTGTGTGTACAGTGTTTGTAGTGTGTGTGTGTACAGTGTGTGTAGTGTTTGTGTAGTATGTGCAGTTTGTGTGTACAGTGTTTGTAGTGTGTGTGTGTACAGTGTGTGTACAGTGTGTGTAGTGTTTGTGTAGTATGTGCAGTTTGTGTGTACAGTGTTTGTAGTGTGTGTGTGTACAGTGTGTGTAGTGTTTGTGTAGTATGTGCAGTTTGTGTGTACAGTGTGTGTAGTGTTTGTGTAGTATGTGCAGTTTGTGTGTACAGTGTTTGTAGTGTGTGTGTGTACAGTGTGTGTAGTGTTTGTGTAGTATGTGCAGTTTGTGTGTACAGTGTTTGTAGTGTGTGTGTGTGTGTACAGTGTGTGTGTAGTGTGTGTGTACAGTGTGTGTAGTGTTTGTGTAGTATGTGCAGTTTGTGTGTACAGTGTGTGTGTGTGTACAGTGTGTGTAGTGTGTGTGTGTACAGTGTGTGCAGTTTGTGTGTACAGTGTGTGTGTAGTGTGTGTGTACAGTGTGTGTAGTGTGTCTGTACAGTGTGCGTAATGTGTCTGTGTATAGTGTGTGTAGTTTGTGTGTACAGTGTGTGTAGTTTGTGTGTACAGTGTGTGTAGTTTGTGTGTACAGTGTGCGTAATGTGTCTGTGTATAGTGTGTGTAGTGTGTGTGTACAGTGTGTGTGTAGTGTGTGTAGTGTGTGTGTGTGTACAGTGTGTGTAGTGTGTGTGTACAGTGTGTGTAGTGTGTGTGTAGTGTGTGTGTACAGTGTGTGTAGTGTGTGTGTGTACAGTGTGTGTGTGTGTGTGTGTACTGTGTGTGTAGTTTGTGTGTACAGTGTGTGTAGTGTGTGTGTGTAGTGTGTGTGTGTGTACAGTGTGTGTAGTGTGTGTGTGTAGTTTGTGTGTACAGTGTGTGTAGTGTGTGTGTGTAGTTTGTGTGTACAGTGTGTGTAGTGTGTGTGTGTAGTGTGTGTACAGTGTGTGTAGTGTGTGTGTGTAGTGTGTGTACAGTGTGTGTCAAGTCAAGTCAATTTATTTGTATAGCGCTTTTAACAATTGACATTGTCGCAAAGCAGCTTTACACAATAAAAAGAAGTAAGTTTGTGTGCAATGTGTATGAATCAAAGTGATAAGATTGTCCGTGATGAGCAAGCCGAGGGCGACGGTGGCAAGGAAAAACTCCCTGAGATGGTAATAGGAAGAAACCTTGAGAGGAACCAGACTGAACAGGGAACCCATCCTCACCTGGGTGATAACGGAGAGCAGGGATTGATCAGCATAATAATGTGTACTGGTATACTTCAGTATAACAGGAGATGTGTTAAACGTAAAATTAAAAGGAGTCCAGTTTGTTCCTGGAGGCTCAGGTAGACTGTAGGAGATTCCAGTCCTGAGCTATCGAACAACTGAAGTCACAGGTCCCCAGAGAACAGCTGTTAGCATCAATCGAGGACAGGACAGTCTCCGTGGAAACCATCCCCAGCCACCACACGAATCCAGGCAGACCACACCGTGTGTAGTGTGTGTGTACAGTGTGTGTAATGTGTCTGTGTACAGAGTGTGTAGTGTGTGTGTACAGTGTGTGTGTACAGTGTGTGTACAGTGTGTGCGTAGTGTGTGTGTACAGTGTGTGTGTGTGTGTGTGTACAGTGTGTGTGTAGTGTGTGTGTACAGTGTGTGTGTACAGTGTGTGTACAGTGTGTGTAGTGTGTGTGTACAGTGTGTGTACAGTGTGTGTGTACAGTGTATGTTGTGTATGTACAGTGTGTGTGGTGTGTGTTGTGTTTGTACAGTGTCTGTGTACAGTGTGTGTAGTGTGTGTGTAGTGTGTCTGTACAGTGTGTGTAATGTGTCTGTGTACAGTGTGTGTAGTTTGTGTGTGTAGTGTGTGTACAGTATGTGTAATGTGTCTGTGTACAGAGTGTGTAGTTTGTGTGTGTAGTGTGTGTACAGTTTGTGTAGTGTGTGTGTGTAGTGTGTGTACAGTATGTGTAATGTGTCTGTGTACAGAGTGTGTAGTGTGTGTGTACAGTGTGTGTACAGAGTGTGTGTACAGTGTCTGTACAGAGTGTGTAGTGTGTGTGTACATTGTGTGTAGTGTGTGTACAGTGTATGTTGTGTGTGTACAGTGTGTGTGTTGTGTGTGTACAGTGTGTGTGGTGTGTGTGTTGTGTGTGTACAGTGTGTGTGTGTACAGTGTGTGTAGTGTGTGTGTACAGTGTATGTTGTGTGTGTGGTGTGTGTAGTGTGTGTGGTGTGTGTGTACAGTGTTTGTACAGTGTGTGTGTAGTGCGTGTGTACAGTGTGTGTAGTGTGTGTGTGTACAGTGTGTGTGTAGTGTGTGTGTACAGTGTGTGTGTACAGTGTGTGTGTGTACAGTGTGTGTTGAGTGTGTTTGTACAATGTGTGTGTACGTACAATATGTGTGTGTGTACTGTGTGTGTACAGTTTTTGTACAGTGTGTGTGTGTGTGTGTGTGTGTGTGTATACAGTGGCCTGACAGGGCCTACCATGGGCCATATGGTCATGTTTATCGCTTGCTCTCACAGCAAATGGTGCTGTTGGCTAAACACACACACACACACACACACACACACACACACACACACACACACACTCCAGTGACTTCCATTAGAAAGTCTCGACAGCCCAACCTCAACACCCCCCCCGCCACACACACACACACACACACACACACACATAAAAAAATAATTGTGCAAAACTCTCAAACTAATAAGTCTAGTATTTGGTTAACGTTTACAGCAGAAGGGTTCATAGGTTATTGTTTAATTAAGAAATTACCAAGCGCTGTTTGTGAAGGCATTTCATCTATAAATAAAGAAGATCAACCACAAAACTGTTCAAAAATAAACGATTGTGTGTTTACAAAAACTGAGACTGAAATGTCCAACTATCAGGAAACACACTTTAGAGTTATACTAAGATGTTAAATGTTAAAGAAGTGGGCGGGGCTTAAAGGGTTTGTGATTGTGGTTATTACAGTTCATGAGATGTGTTAGAAAATTTGTTTAAACTGGAAATGTGAAAGAAATGTAGACAAATGTTACTAAAGACATGATGATTTTTTATTTTTATTTTTTATTTTGCGTGTGTGTGTTTTCAACAAAGACAGGTTCATGTATAGGTCCCCAGGGCCTGGGTTCGAATCCCGCTTCAGGGTCTGTGTGCATGTTCTCCCTGTGCTTGGTGGGAATATGAAGGGGGGGGGGGGGGGGGGGGGGGGGGGGGGGGGGTCAAGACTTTTTGCCCAGTACTATATAACCATGTGATTTGTGGCTGCTGAGACAGAGAACTAATCAACACCTCCTGACCAGAATTCAACAGCACCCATGCTTGTGTGTTTTATATTCCCCCCTTCTTCTTTTTTTTTTTGTTTCATTTTTAAAGCAATTTCTTCCTTCTCTGTTAATAAACACCATCTGAGATAATGAAATAAAAAAGCCTTGTTCTTGGGGCTCCGGCGGTACGAGGCTGCAGCCCTCCTCGCCGTGGATGTCTGGCGTGTTGTAATGTTGCAGTTGTGATGTGTGAAGTCATGGGTGGTAATTCCGTGGGTTTTTCTTTCCCTCTCCGGTGCGTCTCTCGTTTCCGTCTCGCTTCACTGTATTTCTGACGTTTATTTCATTAAAGGTTGCCCGCTAGACTACGGCGAGGAAGCAGGGGAAAAAAACCACACGGCCGTGAAAAGATGTAATTTAGTGGGTTTACTTGTGGGAGATATGAAGACGGCCATTTTGTTTAAGCTGATCAGGATCGAGCTCCAGTTGTCTCTCCAGTCGAGTGAACTTTTATAATAATAATAACAGGAAAAAAAAAACAACAAAAAAACAATACTATACTATAAAAAAAAAATCACTGTTTTTATTTTATAATGTTACTGTTTATAATAATAATATGGATGCAAACTCAGTCAAAAGAAAAGTCAGAACCACTTCTGTACATTACACAATGAACTTTAAATCATCAACATACCTTTTTCATTTGGCAGGTAATTAGATACACATCCAAGGTTTAGATATTTATATTTATTTAACTACTGACTTTTCCTGACATGCACACTACGGGACATTTGGGAAAGCTGATTAACCTAATCTGCAAGTCTTTGGCTTGTGGGACGAAACCGGGGAACCCGGAGGAAACCCACCAAGCACGGGGAGAACATGCAAACTCCATACATGCGATACCTGAAGGTTCGAGGACACAGCGCGAACCACTTCGCAACCACGACGCCTCACGTCATCAGTTTATTCTTATTTTAGGAATATTTCATTAAAAAAATAAAAAAATAAATAAAAAACTGCATTGTATCTCCTGCAGTGGCGTCTCAAACGGTTAAGGCTGTAGGTTACTGATCAGAAGGTTCAAGCCCCAAACTGAAAGCGGCTCCGTTTTCTTCTTGAGACCCTCTGCTGCTACGAGCTGAACCTTACACAAAATCCCCAAAAAACACAAAATAAAAATGTAAAATCGCTTTGCTTGGCTTTACACCGACACACACGAGTTTTTTTTTTTTTTGGGGGGGGATTTTTCCCCGATTTTCTCCCTAATTTAGTCGTGTCCAATTCCTCCCCGTCACTAGGGGGCTCCCACATTAAGGCTACTACTACCACTCAGCCGGGAGGGCCGAAGACTATCACGTGTTTCCTCCGAACCACGTGACGCCAGCCGACCGCATCTTTTCGAACTGCTTGCTCGCGCACCGTTGGGGGCGGCGTAACACACTCGGAGGACAGCGCTATCCGCTCCCTCCGCTGCGCGAGCTCACAGACGCCCCTGACTGGCTGTAGAGCCGTGATTAATGTCGGAGCACTATGTACCTCTCATCCCTCCCCTCTGAGAGAGCTCGGCCAATCAGCTCTCTCTAGACCTCCGGCTGCGAGAGGTTACAGCACCACCCGGGATTCGAACTAGCGATCTCCGGATGATAGGGCGAGCGCTTTTACCACTGCGCCACTCGGAGGCAACACACACGAGTTTTGATCCTCTACGAGACGTACAGTACACGTGACCGTCGCTCAAAATGCTTCTAATGTCGAGACAAATTCCTGGCGAAATGTTCGTCTTTAAAGCGACACTTCACACGGCCGGGTTCGTATACCGAGCTATCGGTGTATTAATATATTTTTACAGACCGTAGCTGCAATAAGGAACATGTGAGCTATTTCTTACATTTTCCTGCACTGCACAGCGATCATTACACTTGTCGCTAATATATATTTCAGTCATTTAATATTTCCTTTGATCTAAACTTAAACTCGCTTTAATAGATCGCGGTCGGAAAACAAAACAAATCATAAAACGGTTGAAAGGGTTCGAAGGCATGCTAAATGAGAAACAGCACATCCTGTAATATGATATTGATATTAAAATAGACTTGCGCTCGATATCTAAAGCACAGAACAAAACAGAACAGAACTTTTTTTTTTCATGGAGGAGTATGTGAGATTTCCTGTCTAACACACACACACACACACACACACACACACACACACACTATCTTTAGCCGTAGTGTGCGTGTCTGCTGTAGACATTATACTGTACGTTCACGTCTCTACTGTAATCCTTCACATAAAGTCTTTCCTTAATAAACTAAACCGGTCGTACACCACGAATGAAACGTGTGCTTTAGTAGGAGAAGAATCCACTGGTTAGCTGTACGCGCGCGTCATTACGCTATCTCTGTGGTGTATTGTTCCTTATACATCTCATAACACGGCATCATGTACTGTACAATATGGACTCCCTGATCAAACACACACGTGGGTTTCTTACTGGTGGTGTAAAATAAGCTCTTGTGCAGGGGTTGAGGTGCGCGCCCGGGCTAGGGGTGAGTCGGGGAATCGGACAGGCCGCGTCTCGGCTCGGTGGTGATGCATTGTGTTTGAGTTCCTCTTTGACACCGAGCTAATGCGCTGTAATGGATTGCAAATGAACTGCGCCAAGGACACCAGCGATTCATCACGGCGCCCAGATGCTGCAGATTTCACCTCCGTCGGCGGGGAAAAGGAGCGAAGCCACTGCATGTGGCCTTAATCACTATTTATGGTGGGATCTCTGGCAACAAAAAAAAAAGAAAGAAAGAAAGAAAGAAAGAGCGCCTGTCTGAGTTCTTTAAATGCTATCAGTAAATTGGCCTAATGTTAACGGCACGATGCTACGGCTCGACTCAGATCAATTCTTTATAATTGCTCTCGCTCGCTGTAATGGCTTCACATCAATTTTAGCACTTAGTGGCCGCGTGTACAGGGTGGGTGTGTGTGTGTGTGGGGGGGGGGGGCGGGGATAGGCTTCAGAAATGACCGCAGATCTGATTTCGCAGTGCTCGGGAGTACGGCGTCGAGATCAAGCGGTTCCGATGTAAAGGACATGTACGGCTTCTACTAAATGCATTACACGCCCTCGTTTCCTAAAGAGCTTCTGCTCTGTACAAGTCCATGGTGGCGAAAAGAAATGAAACAGACAGATTTGATTTAATAGCGTTCAGTTATTGCAAAGATGAAACCTTGATGTTTTCGGTATTAAACTTACGAAGGTCCCCGTCTCGTTGTCAATCGATTTACACACATGCAGGAAAAAACGCATCGATCCTGACACGACATGGAATTTACTACAGTTTTATACACACTGAGTGAATTTTCATATTTTACATGGGGTGTTCAAGTCAAACCGGGACTTGTGGTGAAATTTCTGCCGAGTGAAGGCGTGACTGATATTCCCATGATTGATGTTCCCACAAACATTCAGCGAACGGAACGCCGGATCCTTGAAAATCCACGGAGAACTTGTCGCCAACTTGCAGAAGAGATCACATCACTTATACACGTGGCTGGGAGTTACAGCCACTTTCACATGTTTGGAAAAGCCAGTATAGGAGTTCCTGGGAGGCCAGTGATTCAGACTTAGACAAGCGGTCTGATCACGGGACAAATGTTCTACCTTGATGGTGTCCAAGGTCTAGTGAAACACTGTGATAAGTGCATTAGTGTAGCAGGGGATTATATAGAGAAATAAAGGAAGTTTTTACTCCCAGAACTTTTTGCGAGATCTCGCGAAATGTTTGCGAGATCTCGCAAAAAACAAAACAAAAAAATTCCTAGCTTAAATTTTTTTTCACCCATATCCTGTTAGCCTTTTTTTTTCTCGCTTTTTTTTTTTAAAGGTGGAATTTGTTTTTTCTCCAACGTTTATTTTTTCCCACCCATGTCCCTTTAAGGTCTCAGTAGAGAACACAGGGTGGCATGGTCCCTTGGCTCAGTTCAGCAGCTCAGATCTAGTTATACTGTGCAATTTTTTCGTCACATATACATTACTGTACAGTGAAATTCTTTATTCTATACATATCCCAGCTTTTTTTCAGAGGACAGGGTCAATGATTATACATGGCCCCTGGAGCAGACAGTGTTAAGGGCCTCACTCAAGGGCCCAACGACGGCAACCTGGCATAGATGGGTCTCGAACCGCCGACCTCAGAGCCTTAACACAAAAAAAACTACCTGCTCCGTAATTCGAAACTTGTGATCAGTTCAAATTAATTCTGTTTGTATAGAGATTTTAACAGCTACGTTACCAAAATATGGCTATAGATTCAGATCTCTCAAAAAACTGTATATCGACAGGAAGCAGAATTAACAGAGCGAGCGGGATTATAAATAACTCCAGTGTAAAGGTGTAGAAGTGTAACGACAAACAGCACTGTGTTCTCGGATTCATGGTTACAGCAGCAGCTCTTAGGGACGAATCTGCAGCATATATATAACAACTGAGTTTTATCTGAGGCAGAACAGTCCACGACGATGGCGTTAGTACAAGCATTAGCATGTGATTCAGTCAAAAGTGTTGGAACAGCTTGCATCTGGGATGATGATAAAAAGATATTTTTTTTTTTTAAATGCCGCATGCTGATGAGGACAGATGACTGGAGCGATGATGAACACCAGCACACACCAACCCCGCGTTCCCCATCCGATTTACGACTCCGCAGCGCGCACATCTTATGCAACGAAGAAGAAAACGAAGATGTGTTTCTTTTATGTATATTAAATCAAGCAGAACATCAAAAAGCATGTTACCTGGCGTGACGGTAACCTCAATCTTGCAGGGTAAAAAAAAAAATCAAATTAAATAAATAAATAAAACGAAAAAACTTTCGATCGGCTGCCTTTCGATCATTCGCTTTTGTTGCACAACCCGCCTCGCTGCTCGCGGCCTAAAGCGGTGATTGCGTATGCAAATGAGCTGCTTTGCCGGCGCTGCTATTTTAAACAGCCATCATTGTTAGCAGGATCGCCGGCAGACAGGAAACAAATTACAAGTGCAATTTATTTTCTGCGCTCGAGCAAATGAGCCAGTCTTAATGGTGCTCAAAGTAAATCAGACAGATTGTGTTAATAAAGTACCGATCCAATTTTCATTCGAGGCAAAGGCGTGCAGCGAAAGAAGACGAAGCAAAGGTGTGTACAGTATGTGTGTGTCGTAGAGGGAGAGAGAGAGAGAGAGAGAGAGAGAGAGAGATGATGATGATGAGCAGGTCTTTCATTTCCTCATGCAGATGTGCTAGATCAGGAGAGAGCAAGGACACACACACACACACACACACACACACACATACACACACCTGGCATTCACCAGAGAGCGAGACGACTCGAGATGAGATGAGATGAGACGAGACAAGACGAGGAAGAGTTATACTTTCCTCTGATTGCTGGCTATCAAATCCGGCGCTAAAGCCGAAATGATCCCAATTCAAACGCTGTCCCACTCCGACCCTGTCGCAATCTGCGCGCAATCACTCTCCTGGGAGCCTCTTCACCCTCGCTACACCGTGCAGAGTGAGAGAAGAGTCCTGTCGTCGTATTTAAAAAACTGTTATTTTGCTGAAAGTGTTAATGTTCTGATGTTTTGTTTGTTTGTTTTTCCATTTCTTCACAAATACCTGTACCTATAAGTCTCTTTTCTTTCATTTTTGAAATATATTTTTCTGTCTATTTCTTTACTTTTCTTCTCTTTCTCCTCTCCATTCCCTTAGAAATTGCTTTAAAACGGGAAAAAGAAGTCACCGTATCTATATAAATAAAGGAAAGGTTTTGTGCCTGTACAGTACATCAGTCAGAACTCGCTCTTTCAGTGATATCTTTTTGTTGGAGGACCAAAAACTAGTCTCAGAAAAATTTCTGTCTGAGTGTGTCACGGCATCACGCGAAACCGTGTGTACAGAATTCAATGAAACTTTTGCAGGACCTCTTTAAAATCAACTTTTTCTGGTTTAAAATCTACTTTAAAATAATCTATTAATGCGCTACTGTCTCGATGTAAACAAACACCTGCACCAATAGATATTAATTAGAAAAGATAAAGTGAATATTTTGACTGGGATTAGTTCATATTTTCACTTTGGCTGAAATAACAGCGCTGAAGTGGTAGAAGTGAATTTTAACACGCTGGAGTCGTTTTAAGACAAAACTTCATCTTCATCTGATCGACTTTTTCCATTTCTCATCTGTGATTCTCTCTCCGATTACCGAACAGGGAGTGTGTTTATTTGTCTGAGCACCAAAGAAGTACAACTTAGTGTAAACAAGGCGTCAGATACTCGACCTTACAGAATGTGATTTCTGTCTATTAATACGTTAGACAGAGAGTTCTGCTGTACAGAGAGACACACAGACATGGACGTGGGTTTCAACCTCAAATAATAATAATAATAATAATAATAATAATATCACTCATTACATTAAAGATCAGCAGATTATTATTAGCTTTAAACTTTTAAGTATTTACACAAACTCTTAAATTTTACTTACTAAATAAAAGAAAGAAAGAAAGAAAGAAACTTCCACTTTCTCCTCACTACTTTTTTAACCTAAGGATATTTCTATATGTGTATAATCTGTCAAAGCTTAACAATCCTACATCGCAGCAATTTGTATTCGTCCACTAGGTCTTTGCATTCAGCTAGTTTATACCATCATGCTAGCTAAGGTTTATAAAGCTGCTAGCTGCTGTAAGTTCCCTCAAACTCCTCAATTCCTTGGTGAAAAAAAATTGTTCATTCATCAACATTATTTAAGATGGCACTTAAAGTTGGATGTTCATTATTTTACTTTTTGTACTTTGAGTACTATAGTTTTACAAAAAAAAAATTTTTGTATGATAACGTGGGCGGAGAATTTAAAGCTGAGGGACAACTTTTACCAGAAAAAATATTCAAACAAGTACAGTGGAACCTTGGATTACGAGCAGAATTCGTTCCAGAAGCAGGCTTGTATTCCAAAACCCTCGTAAACCAAATCAAATCTTCCCATAAGAAATAATGAAAACTTGTTCCACAGCCCAAAAATAAATATAGAAAAATAATTAATACAATATATAAAGTAAAAATAAAACAAATTAACCTGCACTTTACCTTTAAAAAAAAGTTTAAATGAATCCCAACAGATAAGTGTTTCCGTTTGTGCGCGCAGGCGCCATGTAATTGTGTGTGCATGTGTGTGTGTGTGTGTGTGTGTGTGTGTGTGGAATTAGCCCCTTCCCTCGCCTCGTCTTACACAGTAAAACTCCTCCTCCCTCCCCCGACCTCGCTTTTTAAGTTTCACAACAAACACACACACAACGGAAACACTGTTTTAACGGGAAAAAAAGAAATCTCTCTAATGACACTTGCGTGAGCGCAGACTAACGGAATCACTGCTGTAAAGTAAAAAAAAAAAAAAACCCAAATGAACCAGCACCTTACCTTTGAAAAGAATCGCGACAGAACAGAGTTTCTGTGTAGAGCAGAGTGTGTGTGTCTGTGTGAAGCCGAGGAGGGGGGTGTAAAGGCGAGAGAATGTGTATGTGTGTTGGTGTGTGTGTCAAAAAACTCGGCACTCGTAAACCAAGACATGCTCGTTTTTCAAGTCAAAATTTATTAAAAATCTTTGCTCGTGTTGCCGAACACTCGTAAACCAAGTTACTCGCAATCCAAGGTTCCACTGTAATTGCAAGTTAATTTGATAAAATTTTACCCCAAGTCCAAATAATAAATAATGCATATTATTAAAAAAATGTAAACCACAGTCAGTTCTTCAGCCGATCATCTTCAGTGAAACTGCTGTGGTTTAGCACAAAGCGTGTTACTATCATTTATAAACAAGAACTTTACGTCGTGGTGTAGCGGAAAGAAAGATAGTGATGTGGATAACAATAATCTAGTGCCACTTCACACTTAAGTATATAACTTAGAAATACAAAGTCTTGTTGCTCTTTTACTGAACGCTGAGGACATGTAGCTTAACTGTCATATTGTACGGCTATAAGACAGACTTGTAAGTGTTATGGGTTAAGGCTGATTAGGGCTTCACTTAACTATTATTATTATTATTATTATTATTAATTGAGTAATCTTTAAAAAAATTATTAGTCTAACGATTAGTTTTCTCAGTTCTTAATTATCTATCTATAATTTTCAGGTTGGACGATTAATAATTTTATTAACTAATGAATAATATATACATATATCTTTGATGTTTTACATTTTTTATTCAAGTATTTTCTCATAAAAACATTTCTTTTACAAATAAAAATGTTCTCACATGAATAAAATAAGTGTCAAACGTTTGTGAATTTCTTGTTCTTGTTTACACAAAATGAGGGCTAACTTGCACTTTAAAACGTGAATAATACATTTCAATCGTATTCAAATCGCCAAAACAAATTTACAATAATTTCATTCCATATGTTTCAGTCATACTGCCGCAGTCATACCCACATGCCATATCTTTACCCTTATATATATTTTATATTGCATGTTCTGTGTAATTTATACATTTTATATTTCAATTTTGTATTACTGTATATTTTATTGCAATTTTGTAAATCTGTAAATTGTAGGGTTGTAAATTCATCCCATTTTTTAAATTATTATTTAACATTTTTCTTAGCACAGTTTTTCCTTATAACTGATAAAATCTTTTTATCTGTCCTAAATCTTTTTTTTTTTTTTAGGTCATATAAGCATTTCACTGCATATCATAGTGTATATGTGACCAATAAAATTACAATTTTGAATTTAATAACTTTAGTAGGAACAAAGAAAACAACTTTGTATTTAAAAAAAAAAAAAAAAGGACACAGCTTGGCCACACAAAATAAAATCACCACTTAAATTTCTGAAAAATTGAGAACTGGAATCCTCTCAGAAAGGCTCGTGAATTTATCCTGTGCTGGAAGCCGACATTTCCAGCTTTAACTCTACATAGCTGAATTTGAACAGTCTATGTGCATAAACAAACTATACTTTTTATACTATTATACGTTTCCAACATTTCTATTTTAAATTTAATTTATTGTCACTGTATATTTGTAGATTTTACATTCTATTTTTAGTGAAAATCGCCTCTTCTCATTTTTATTCTATTTCATCTTTCCTTTTTAAGGATATCATATGGTTAATATGTAAAAGGCAAATAAAATTAGAATTTGGACAAAAATTTTAATTTGAATTCGAACAAACCGTTTACAACCTGCCAAATTGCGGGAAAGTGATGTCACAGATTAGCCATTAGCATCTGCTCTAGAGAGAATTCCTTTGAGTTCTTGTCTGAAACACACCTGATAAAAGTGCATTGATGCCCTACATGGAAGTCGACGTATTTACGTAATCGATTAAGTCGGCGCATCGTTTCAGCCCTAAAGCTAACTGAAGGATTCATGCTAATAACATTCAACTATTCAATTTTGCATGACACATGAGCTACATCATCCACACAGATATTTTATGCACATTTGGTACAATGCAGTAAAAACAACCCTTGAACGATTCCTCGGCCCACTCCTCTGGTACATGTGCTTTTTTTTTTTTTTTAGCTCTCCACTTACAGATTTAATTCCTTCCATCGATCAGTTTACATTTCCTGTCCGACATGTATAAATTAAAGAGAAATCTCATCCTGTCTTATACAATCATTTGTTAAAAGTATAGAATTACATTACAATGAAAAATAAAGCCAGGAAGGAAGTACCAGCGATCACTGGCATGTCTAGTGAGTGTACCTAGCTTGCACATTTTTAGTGAAAGACTAAAACCCTTTATAGACGCTTTTCCCAGACGGTACATTGGATTTCATTGAGATTTGTGCTCTTTTTTTCCTTGCTGAGGTCATCGTTTTGCGTTGTTTACTTGGTATCAAGGACTGACTCGCATAATTATACGGCTGTAGATGGTGTACGTGGAGGTCCCGAGACCAATAAAACAGTAACGATCGTCTGGCATTAAGAGCAAATGAACAAAATCCGTCTCCTCGCTGTGACAATCCTGGTGACGGAGTGATGCAATATCGCTAAGTCATTCTCCTCTCGCGCTTTATGTTCACCTCACAGAGTGTTATGGCTGCACTAAAGCTCGTGAAGATGCTGGAGGTGGATATGCGGTGCGTTTTGCTCACTTCACGCTCACTGTACTGTGGTGCATTATCAGTACGTGGGTTATCACTCTGACTCTTTATGCATTACTACGACTCTGTTCTGAGTCAAGAGGTAATTTAGCATGCTAATGCAATCCGGATCACGGCCTGTGCCAGAGAGCATCGCTTTTACAAATCCTCACAAATCTGACGGCCTGATTATGTGATGAGGCCTGAATTTGCTGGGTAATGTGATAAAGGAAGCGTGCTCTGCTCTGGACTGGGCTGTGTCGGGCTTTGGTTCTGTTGAACTGTGTTTGGCTTTGCAATGTTAATCTTTACCAGAGGTGGGCAGAGTAGCCAAAACTTGTACTCAAGTAAGAGTACTTCAAAAGAACATTACTCAGGTAGAAGTAAAAAGTAGTCACCCAAAATATTACTCAAGTAGAAGTAAAAAGTAGTCACCCAAAATATTACTCAGGTAGAAGTAAAAAGTAGTCACCCAAAATATTACTCAGGTAGAAGTAAAAAGTAGTCACCCAAAATATTACTCAAGTAGAAGTAAAAAGTAGTCACCCAAAATATTACTCAAGTAAAAGTAAATAGTCACCCAAAATATTACTCAAGTAGAAGTAAAAAGTAGTCACCCAAAATATTACTCAAGTAGAAGTAAAAAGTAGTCACCCAAAATATTACTCAAGTAGAAGTAAAAAGTAGACACCCAAAATATTACTCAAGTAAAAGTAAATAGTCACCCAAAATATTACTCAAGTAGAAGTAAAAAGTAGTCACCCAAAATATTACTCACGTAAGAGTAAACAAGTATTCGGTGAAAAGAATACTGAGTACTCAAGTACTGAGTAACTGTTTTCATCGTAATGTCCGATTTAATATTATTATTTTTTTAATCATGTAAGCAGCCGGAGAAAATGATAAAATAATGTAAAAATTCTGACATTAAATGAAGGAAATTAAACTAAATATCTTTACAAAATAACAAATTAATGATCAGGAAAAACAAATGTCCTAATCTCACTTTTCCCATTATAAAGCTTTTGAAATAAATCCCTACTGTAGGTAACATATGTATGTTTGATTTCCTGTGTGAGATATATTGTATATTCAGCCACCCTGCAAATGACTCAGCAAATTTTTATATCAACTTTTCAGCCTCTAGCTTATTTGCTAATTATATATGCTAACACTACAACATGAAACAAAACAGTGTTAAATTAACTGCGACATGTTTTCTACGCTGTCTGCCATGCCCTGTGTGTGTGTGTGTGTGTGTGTGTCTCGAGAGGTGGCCATGTGACAACATGTGGTTCTTGTTATTGCAGCTGATTGGTCAAACAGAGTCATGTGATTATTGTTGCTACGTCTGATTGGTGGAACACAGTCACATGGTCGATCCACCGGCTGTATTTCGCTGTATAAATCGTTTAAAAAGTAACGGGTCGAGTGTAGCTGAGTGTAGAGGAGTAAGAGTAATGTTTCTTCTTCACAAATCTACTCAAGTAAAAGTAAAAAAAAGGTATGCTGCAGTAAAACTACTCACAGAAGTAATTTTTTTCACCTCTAGTCTTTACAGGGTTTTTTTTTGCGATGGTTGATTTTTACCCCCGATTTTCTCCCTAATTTAGTCGTGTCCAATTCCTCCCCATCACTAGGGGGCTCCCACATTAAGGCTACTACTACCACTCGGCCGGGAGGGCCGGTTTCCTCTGAACAACGTGACGCCAGCCGGCCGCATCTTTTCGAACTGCTTGCTCGCTCAGCGCTATCCGCTCCTGCCGCTTGAGCGAGCTCACAGACGCCCCTGATTGGTTGTAGAGCCGTGATTAATGTGGGAGCACTATGTACCTCTCATCCCTCCCCTCTGAGAGAGCTCGGCCAATCAGCTCTCTCTAGACCTCCGGCTGCGAGAGGTTACAGCACCACCCGGGATTCGAACTGGCGATCTCCGGATGATAGGGCGAGCGCCACTCGGAGGCCCTGATTTTGACTGATTGTGATGCTTTACTGCATTTGACCATTTAACTTCACTATGCTTTAACTGTGTTTTTTTCTGTGTTACTTTTTTTTTAAGGTGTTTTGGTTTACTGTGTTTAACATCAATGTGTTTAACTTTACTTCACATGTTTTTATCCCTACTTAGTTGACTTTTCTGTGCTTTAATTTTATTTAAATGATTATGTTTGGCTTGACATGTTTAATTTGACTGTTTTCGGTTTTTCTCAGGGTTTCTTACGTTTCCTCTAGACTGTGTAAAATCTCCCAGGATTCCCTCTTCCTCTGTGATGTCTTCCTCATTCCTTATATGGCAACATTTCTTATTATTTCTGTTTTTTTTTTTGTTGTCGTTTCCCTGGATTTCACCAGCACTTGTTAAACAGCTTATGTCTTTGATTTAATGTGTGACAGGGTTTGGCGCAGGACTTAAAAAAAAAAACCTCTGTGAATGAAACTAGAGAATTTTCAGATACCCCATCGTGTGTGTGTGTTTCTTTCTCAGTCAGAAAGCGTGTCTGAGCCGACCGGCGAGCCTATCGACATCGAACACACACCTCACGGAATTTTTCCCCTCATTTAAAACTTTCAGTGTGTGGTTTCCCTGTGATTTTCTTCTTTTTCCTGTTTTTTCTTCTGGTTGTTTCGACTCACATGGTGTTCAATTACGTTTGGTGCAACCCCCGTTAGCAACAGTGTTGTAATAGCAAGTAATCCTAAACGCGGAGTCGGGATATTAGCTGGAGAAAGATCGACGCGCTAATGCTTATCTAATCAGTCTATGTACATAATTCTCTAACGCCAAGCAGCATATGGGTACGATTATTCATCTGCAACACACACGAAAACAAACACAGACATCCAAGCAGATGCACTTTGTAGAAGCTCTTTTAAAAGGGTTTGTTTTGAAGGCAGAGGACTTAGATTAGTAATTTATTAAACCACAAAAACTACATTTGACACTTCATGCACATTTAAAAAAACACTTCTTCATATTCGTTTGCATGCACACAAGATACACAACAGACACGCGTGTAGGTAACACACAACACAGACATGAGACGGATTTGGAGACTAAATGCTGAAACTCAGAGGAAGCCGTCATTAGCTAAGCATGCATATGCTAGTTGGCGAGTAAAAAGGTGTGTGGGTTTAAACCTGCTACAGATCTCGCCATTAAGAACGCACGTTTCTTGAAAAGGGATCTCGCGCGCTTCCGCGGCAGCTCGCGGGACGCTGTGAAAATGCCATTCATTGCCTGTAGGGGCCAGTCGTGTTTCAATCTGACGTATTGTGTGTCTACTGAAGCCAAAAATGTGTTCTCTCTCTTAGGCGCCCATTGACAGGAAGCAACAGAGCTCATAAACGTGTCAAGCTCAAACTTTAAATACTGATATGTATTTATTCTTCATTTTCTTCTCTCCTGCAATGATGATACTCCTTTGACTGCGCTTTCTCCATGCATTATTCTAATCATTAGTAGTAGTAGTGAAAACTATCGCTGATTAACTATCTCTGCAGTAGTTAAAACAGCCGATTAATTTCATTTGGGGTATTTCTAACAGGCAATCTACTAAATAACAATAAATAGATAAAATTACCCAGCACTTTAACATTTAACCCAGCAGTTTTAGTGTGTAACATAAAAATATTCCATTTGTAAAATAGCATAGGTGAAATCATAGGTTGGGTATAGTGATTAAAAACAATACAACAAAGGTTATGGTAAATAAATTCTCAGACTCTTCCACTGCAGGTATTAAAAAACAGTAACAATGTCAATTTTAGAATCCGTAGAAGCTCAGTGGTCCAGACAAAACCTCTCGCGGAGGAGCCTTTCCCTGAATTCGCCATTTTCACAGGGGTGGGCATCTCGGTTAATTCATACAGATGGACTGTACTGTACTGTACCTATTTACAGTACATGGAATTTTACGGGGTTGTCACTGACCGATTTACAGTACCCTGACAAAGAGCAATATAAGAATAGTGCCAGCTGGTGTAGCTGAGTTAATTTTTATTATCTTTGTTTTGTGTGAACATTCTCAAAACAGCTTGTTTTGTTAGGGAAATATTTTTGTTTTATATGTTCATCTTTATTAAAAGTATCTATCCCTATCCCCGTATAATAGTTCCTAGCTACATGTTGTTGCAGGGGGGGCATTAATTATAGCGACACACGGTAGACAGACATGTGGTGTAATAACGAACTTCCGGGCAGAAGCTGGAAGGCGCTGTTGCAGGTAAGATGTGTACTGATTCGTTTCGCCCTCGTGTAAGCTGTTTAGTTTTAAGTTATGCACTTTGTCCTAAACTGCACAGAAGCTATATGCCGTGTTGCTGCCGATGTGTCTGAGGACACCCCGAGATGTGAGCATGTTGCCGTGTGCGTACTGATTGTGCCCCGTGCTGTTTTTCTTAGAATAAACTGCAGAAATCAAGAAGTGGTGTACCTGGTTTCTGTTGCGGACACGGGTTACCATTTGGAAGCTGCTACATAAAACTGGTGCCGTGATCCGGATCCACTGGATCCAAGCTGTACGCTCGTGACATCGTGGAATACAAAGTTGGTAGATGTGTGGATCTTTTTAGCAGCGAAAGTGGTTTCTGGTGTTTAGCATAGGTACAGTAATCTCAAGACAAATTTACGATAGTTATAGGGGTAGGAGGTGCAATATATTACATGTGATCTGCTAATGTATGTGTTTATTATTTTTTCCCCCCCTCATTGTCACTTTGTGCTTATATGTATATATTGTATATATAATTAATTGTTTTTTTTTATATGGCAGGCAGGGCTCAACATACGTTTTGTATTTCTACACCACTCGCAGGGAGAGGGAGGGGCTTGTTCAATGTGGATGGAGTAGTTGGTAGGACTACAGTTTTAGCTTGCGATGAATCATTTGGATCAGGAATCGTAAATGACATACCTGATCTTGAGCCCCAAATCTCCACTCCTGTTACAAATTACAGCATTGCCCAACAGTTATGTATGTTGACTGGTGAGTTAGGAAGTCAGATAGGTGAATCTATAGCCAACCGCTTACTGGCTAATCAGTCCCCAATCATGCCATGTCAAACAGTATCAGCTGAGTCAGCTAGAGCTAACCACCTGACACAACCCTGAACCTGTCTAAGGTGAGCTTGGTAGTGAGGCCAGACGTCAAGGAGCCTCCGATGTATAGAGGTGATGGTGCAGACAAATACTCCATTCAGGAATGGATCGAACTGATGGAGGTGTATTTACAAAAAAGAGGCCTCCCAAAGGATGAACAAAAAGTCGAGATTCTGAACCACCTCCTTGGTAGAGCAAAAAGTATAGTCAAAGTGGGACTGAAAAGCACCTCTTCTCCAGGTGTGACCGTTAGCCCTGAGACAATATATGCCGTATTAAGACACTATTTTAGCGAGAGTCATGGTTCATGCCTACCGCTGGCTGATTTTTATGCTACCCAACCAACAGCAAGAGAAACACCAGTAGCTTACTGGGTCAGGTTGAACACAGCTGCTGAAGTAGCCAATAGACATTTGAAACACCAGGGTAGCAAAATGGAGAATTTGGACACTGAAATAGCCATGATGTTTATCTGAAACTGTCCTGAGTCTAGCCTCGCTTGTGTGTTCAAGTGTAAACCTATATGCAAATGGTCACTCGCAGAGGTGCAAGAGGCTATTGATGAGCATCAAAGAGAGAGCCAAGCAAAAAAAATAGGTGCAGGTATGGGCAATGCAAATGCCACACAACTGGCCACTACTCTAACAAGTAAGTTAAGTTAGCTAAGTTAAGTTAAGTAGTTACACTACTCTAACAAGTAGCAGCTCACCAGAATCTGGAGCTGCATGTGCTCAAGTGAATACAACCAAATGTGTTCCGGCTAACCTCCCTAAATCAAATGAAGCAGTCATTTCAGAAACAAATGCTTTAGAGCGTGTGCTCAGTATGTTAGAGAGAGTGTTGGAACGTACCAACCAGCCTGCTCATGGTACAGCCAGACCACAGTTTTCAGCCTCAGCATGTCTCTCGCCATGCCAAGTCTGTAGTGACACCTCTCACTCAACACGAACGCACTGTATGAGGGAAAGGAGATGTCTGACCTGCCTAGAAGTAGGGCATCAGCGAAAAGATTGCCCCAAGGCCGCTTTTGTCCGGCCTGTCAGCTCACCCGATCAGGGAAACTAAGCTACTCACACTGGGGAGGGGACAGTGTGAGTAACAATGTTGAAACCCTCATTCCCGAGGAAGATATGCAATCCATGTATAAAAAGAGTCTGGAATCTGCTCCACCCGGGACTGCTGTATTATTTCAGAATATGATTAGGCTTGAAAAGTAAGCTTGACTGTGGGATGGCAAAAGAATTTGTCCACCGAATCCAACTGTCTGATGATCGACCGTTTAGACTTCCATACCAACGTGTCCCACCAGGACAGTATCACAAGCTCTGGCAGGTACTCACAGAGATGGAAGAGCGTGAGATAATCCGCAAATCCAATAGTGAGTGGGCTTCTCCATTAGTGCTTGTCTGGAAAAAGAGTGGTGACCTTAGGATATGTGTGGATTACCGCTGGTTAAACGCACGCACTGTCAAGGATGCACACCCTCTCCCACACCAGTCTGACTGTCTTGCAGCCCTGTGAGGGAGTGCCATCTTCAGTGCCGTGGACCTCACCTCCGGGTTCTATAACATCGAAATGGCAGAGGAAGATAAAAAACTCACGGCTTTTACCACGCCAATGGGGCTTTATGAGTTCAACAGACTCCCTCAGGGCCTGTGTAACAGCCCTGCAAGCTTTATGCGCCTCATGATGGGTATCTTTGGTGACCAAAATTTTCTGACGCTGCTTTGCTACTTAGATGACGTGCTTGTGTATGCGTCCAATGAGTCTGAAGCCCTCGGGAGGTTAGAGATGGTCTTTAACAGGCACGCAGGTGCTCATGGCTTGAAACTGGCCCCAAAAAAATGTCAGCTACTCAGAAGAACTGTGAGGGTCTTGGGGCATGTTGTAGATGAAAGTGGTTTCTCGACTGATCCTGATAAGGTCAAACCTATCACTGCTATGACGGAAAAGTATCTCATGATGGAGGATGGCATAACACCCTCACAGAGAAAGGTCAGGTATTTTTGGGAATGGTCATGTACTATCAGCAATTCATTCAAGATTGTTCCAGCATAGCTAAGCCCTTGTTCATGCTGACCGCTGCACGTAAAGGGAAGAAAGGGAATGCACAGGGCGCTGCTTCATTTAGGAAGTTGCATCCAAGTGACTGGGGACAAGAGCAACATGACTCATTCGAACAGCTAAAATCTGCGCTATTAGACTCTGTCATCCTTGCACATCCTGACTTCAGTCAACCATTTATTCTGTCCACAGATGCCTCGCAGGATGGATTAGGTGCTGTATTATCTCAGGTCAGAGAGGGCGAGAGTAAGGCATGGCCCATTGCCTTTGCCAGCAAGGCCCTCACCCGCGCTCAGAGAAACTACCCTGCACACCGTCTGGAGTTTCTAACATTAAAATGGTCTTTTTGCGATAAGTTTAGTCACTGGTTAAAGGGACACAGATTTACCGTCTGGACAGACAACAATCCATTAACCTACATTCTCACAAAACCGAAACTTGATGAGTGTGAGCAGAGATGGGTAGCTAAACTTTCCCCTTATGACTTCAGTATCAAGTACATACCTGGTAGTAAGAATATTGTCGCAGATGCCCTAAGCAGACGGCCTAATCATCCAAAACCGTGTTTGCCAGAGGATTATTAAGGAGCCATATGGGGTGCTGTTGGAGGAGTCGGAACAGATTAAAGCAGGCATGGTCCAGGAAGCATTCAGAGTCAGTGTCAGTCACCAGGGTGTCAAGTGCTTATCCCCATTTGAGAGCCCGGGGCATTGCTCCATGACAAGTAGTGAAGTATCAGCAGTCCTGGCAGGCCATGGGGAGTGGAACCAAGCTTCCAATCAGAGGGTGGTTACTTGGCTAGCTCAGGATCTGGAGCAGCTGATCCCACCCGGCCAAAGTGCCCTGCCTGTCTTCTCACTCCAAGAGCTCCAGGATGAGCAAGGGAGGGATGAAACGTTGTCGCGAGTCATCTCATTTGTCATCCGAGGAAGGCGTCCATCAAGGAGAGAGAGAGACCGAAGGTTCTTAGAACTTTGAAACAATGAGAGAAACTGAAAATGCTTGATGGTATCCTGTACAGAGTGTGCAAGGATTCACTGACTGGGAAGAGACGCCACCAGTATGTGGCACCCTTCTCCTTAGTCAGACATGTCCTGTGTGGTGTCCATGATGATGCTGGTCACCAGGGCCAGAGTAGAACACTGTACTTGGCAAGGCAGAGATTTTTTTGGATCACCATGGAACATGATGTCCGAGAATATGTTAAATGCTGCAAACGCTGTGTAATTAGCAAGACGCTGGAGCCGGAAGGCAGAGCCCCACTTGAAAGTATCAAGACCACGTGCCCTCATGAGCTGGTTTGTCTGGATTTTTGGTCTGCAGAGGATTCCAAAGGACAGAGTGTGGATGTGTTCGTAGTATCTGACCACTTCACCAAGATGGCCCATGCCTTCCACTGTTCAGACCAAACAGCAAAACAAGTCGCACGCCAGCTCTAGGATAGGTATTTTTGTGTCTATAGCTTCCCCCAAAGGATCCACTCAGATCAAGGAGCGAGTTTCGAGAGCCAGTTGATTCAGGAGCTACTACAAATTGCAGGTGTGAAAAAGTCGAGGACAACACCATACCATCCCATGGGCACTGGCCAAACTGAGAGGTTCAACAGAACTCTGGGGAACATGATTAGAGTCTTACCACCTAGGGATAAGAGTAAATGGCCACAAATGTTGCAGACACTAACCTTTGCATATGAATCAACTGGGTACGCCCCCTTTTATCTGATGTATGGGCGGATTCCCAGACTTCCAGTGGACGTTATGTTTCACAATGCGGAAAGGGACAATGATGTTACGAACTATTACAGCTATGTCAAGAGAGTGAGGGAAGATCTCAGGGAAGCTCTCACTTTGGCCCAAGTCAATGCTGTTTCTAGCCAGCAGCGCCAGACAGACTTGTATAATCTGAGGACAAAAGGGGCAGACATTGAGGAGGGAGATCGGGTTCTCATGGCAAACAGAGGTGAACGGGGTCGCAGAAAGCTAGCTGACAAGTGGGACTTTACACTGTACACTGTGGTTTCTAAAGACTCAAGGTGCCATATTTATCGTATCAGAAACACTGCCAATGGGCAAGAGAGAGTTGTCCACAGGAATTTGATCTTGCAAGCTAGCTTCTTGCCAGTGGAGACTGAACCAGAAGTTGATCCTTCCTTTGATAGTGGCTCTGAACCAAGTCAATATCAGTGTGACCTTGATGAAACATCCTGTGTCGATAAGTCAGAGTTTGATCCATCAGAGCGCACTGCCGGTTGGGTGTCAGAGACCACCCCGTCGGTAGTTCCCCCAGAAGCAGGGTGTCCACCTTATGAACTTCAGCAAGTACCTCATGATAATGGTTTACCAGAGGTTGATTGTTCCCGAGCAAGCAGTAGTGTTGTAGGTGATGCTATCAGACTAGATGCTGAGAATTACAGTGTTATAGCTGGGACAGACATGGGTCACAGCCGTGTAATGGGTAGTGTAAATGGCGGAGTAGGGCCAGAAGCAAGTCACGGTCTCCCTGAGAGCCGAACAGTCAGAGGAACTATAGCTGAGGTTATCTCGAAACATGACAGAGTGCCGAGTAGCACAGTGAGAAGTATCAGGATGAGAGTAGGTAGGATGGTAAAACCGGTTAACAGATTGATTCAGAACATGACGCAGAGAAGTGCACCGGCAGGTGATGTGGTTAGTGGCTTAGCCAAGGCTTTACTTTCATAAACAACAGTCAGCTTAACTATTACTATTAAGGCCCTCCTAAGAACGTTGTCATCGATGGATTAGAATAAGATTATTTATAAGGCATTTTCTTGAGTAAGTGAACATTAGAGGTCTGGCCAGCTTCTTTTGGCACTTTCCCTTTTAGTTGGGAGACAGTTTTGTTGCATAAACACTGTAGGGTGAGGGAACGATGATGTGTTATGTTAATGTCACTTAGAATCAGGCTATTAACCCACGGTTGGAACTGTTTTGAGAAGTTCAGGGGGGAGCATGTAGCTGAGTTAATTTTTATTATCTTCGTTTTGTGTGAACATTCTCAAAACAGCTTGTTTTGTTAGGGAAATATTTTTGTTTTATATGTTCATCTTTATTAAAGGTATCTATCCCTACCCCCGTATAATAGTTCCTAGCTACATGTTGTTGCAGGGGGGGCATTAATTATAGCGACACACGGTAGACGGACATGTGGTGTAATAGCAAACTCCCGGCAGAAGCTGGAAGGCGCTGTTGCAGGTAAGATGTGTACTGATTCGCTTCGCCGTCGTGTAAGCTGTTTAGTTTTAAGTTATGCATTTTGTCCTAAACTGCACAGAAGCTATATGCCGTGTTGCTGCCGATGTGTCTGAGGACACCCGAGATGTGAGCATGTTGCCGTGTGCGTACTGATTGTGCCCCCTGCTGTTTTTCTTAGAAAAACTGCAGAAATCAAGAAGTGGTGTACCTGGTTTCTGTTGCGGACACGGGTTACCATTTGGAAGCTGCTACACTGGCACACCTTAGAAAATAATTCGGCATCTATTTAGAGTCTAAAATTTTTTTTTTTTTACTTGTGCTACTGTTGTTTACTTACAATATTTGTTAATTATTAATTAATTATTTACTAGTATACGTAGTCTAATCAGAGCTCTATCGCCCGTTCGAGTGTAATTCATAAATTATGTTTATAATAATGAAATGAGATTGTGCTTTAAAATTAATCTACAATTCATTTCAAACTCATGGCTCGCACTTTCACTTTACAAAAGGTTTTGATCAAAAGGTGATAATCGCATGCGATTTATCGATAACAATACTGCATTGATGGATGGATGTTGTTGATAAATATTTAAAATGATAATTAAATAAATAGCTGTCCATCTTTTTTGTGTTTATCTTTTCGGTTTATTATACACCTCTGCACCACTTATTATAATAAATAGTTTTAAATGTTAGTAAAGGTACTATACAGTAGCAAGAGAGGGGTGGGGGGTATATATATACTGTATGCTGTAATTTGGTCATGTTCACCCATGGGTTAAACATATGCGGCATTTAATAGCATTCGCTAGTTATCAAGTTGATATACAGGTCAATCTGCATCAAATAGAATCTCTCCGAATAAGTAAGCATAATAATAAATAATGACTCATCATAGTGTCAGCCCATGGGTGAACATGACCAAACTACTGCATAAACACTGGAACACGAGGATTTAAGAATTTAATTAAACACGAATATCCTTAATGTGATAAAATGTTAGATTTTTATTTAAAAGCCCAATATATATTTATATGTGTGTGTTCTGTAATATTCCATTGTCATTCATATTGCCACTGTTTTAGAGCCCTTTACTAAAGCATTCGCTAGTTATCAAGTTGATATACAGGTCAATCGTGAATTACACTCAAGGTATCAACTCCAACTATGTCTGGATTTCATTTGCTGGGGAAATAAAATTTAGGCAGAGACGTCCGCACTGTCTTGTTAATTCATCTAAAACCCCCTACAGTATTCGCCAACAGCGCACCCAGTTGGATAAATTCACACCTGTCTTGAATGAAAGGTGAGAAGAGATTCAGCAGAAAAAAAAAGAAGACGTGCTAAGCTTCAGTTCATACAAAATGTCTAGGAAGGAAACTGTTGTCGTTATTTTACTAAATCTGAACATATTCAGTAAAGATGTGAAGGTTGCCATTGTTGGGCCCTTGAGCAAGGCCCTTAACCCTAACTGCTCCAGGGGCGCTGTACCATGGCTGACCCTGCGCTCTGACCCCAGTTACACTGGGATATGCGAAGAAGGAATTTCACTGTGCCGTAATGTATATGTGACAAAATAAAGGCTTTACTTTACTTTACTTTATACACGCGACTGCCAGACAGACTGAGCAACAGTTCAGCGTGCGCGCTCAGTTTACTACTGGCACAACATCCCGCTCTCTCTCTCAAATAAATAAGGGCATAAGCCCCAAGAAGATACAAGTTTTTGCTTTAGTTTCCAGAGCCGGTCCGTTCTCGCGTAGAGACGGCGGAGCTCTGTTTATTTTGTGTTTCCTTTTGTTTCCGTTTAAATTGTTAATTAATAATCAGACGCCATCTCCAAACGGAAAGGTCTTCCTGTGCGTATCACAAGCACTCTCACATACTCCTATTTCGTTTACCCATCTAAAGTCCTGCGTATAGGTAACATTTTAAAAGTACAATTGCAAGTAAATTACAAACTGCATGTAATGTAAAATATGAATAAAACAGTATTAGACACACATATATGATATGGGAGTAGATACAATGAAGAAGCTATTTACACATGAGTGCTCAAATGTAAAGCAAACGCAATTATTAATTTATTGTGTATATTTAACTTCATTCAACCGCCCATTATTATTTTCTGTTCAAATTTAAAGATGCACGCGTGTGCAAAAGACGAAGTAAAACAAAGAATACGAAAGCGTATAATCTTTAATAAAGTTGGCCTAAAACAATATTGTCTCCAATGCTGAAGCAAACATGATTTTGTTTTTTATTTAGTCTATTTGTTGAATACAACGTGACTGCGCGCTCCGAGGTGAACACCTGCAGACCCCCAGTTACTGTAATCCCTCTTCTCACCTTTCATTCATGATAGGTGTGAACTTATCAAACCGCTTTCACTGATGGGGGAATTGGCAGAATTGAGGGGTTTAAAAAGAATGAACAAGACCGAGCAGACGTCTCTGCCTAAAATCTGTTTCACCAGCAAACCATAAACATAAATAGAAACAAATAAAATGTTTAATGATATCAATTAAATTAGACTTCATAGTTGGATTTGATACTTTGAGTGTAATTCATAAATTTACTGAATATATTCACATTTTGTAAAATAACGAAACCCGTTTCCTTCTTGGACCGCACGTCTACATTTCTTGTTTTAGTCTGTAATATTTAAGTGAAATACATTTTGCGTATGTTCTTAAATATTCCTTTTTATTCATGGTCTGGTGTCGTATGTTTGATCTGCATTATTGCAAGAGGCGATGACTTTCTGGGGGAGAACAGTATGTCTGCACCTTTTGTAAAGTGAAAGTACGAGCCGCGGGTTCACGCACGCAGCTTTATTTCAGTCATAAATCCACAATCACATTCCAGTTATTATTTCCAGCCGTGGTCAAATAATGGATGAAATAATTATTCAATGCTGGACACAAACAGCAACAAATCCAGATGATTATTTTTATAAAAAGCCCGAAGCAATTCATGTTTATACACACGTGGACAAAATTGTTGGTACCCTTCGGTCAATGAAAGAAAAACTCACAATGGTCACAGAAATAACTTTAATCTGACAAAAGTAATAATAAATAAGAATTCTATGAATGTTAACCAATGAAAGTCAGACATTGCTTTTCAACCATGCTTCAACAGAATTATAAAAAAATAATGAACTCATGGAACAGGCCTGGACAAAAATGATGGTACCCCTAACTTAATAGTTTGTTGCACAACCTTTTGAGGCAATCACTGCAATCAAACGATTCCTGTAACTGTCAATGAGACTTCTGCACCTCTCTGCAGGTATTTTGGCCCACTCCTCATGAGCAAGCTGCTCCAGTTGTTTCCGGTTTGAAGGGTGCCTTTTCCAGACAGCATGTTTTAGCTCCTTCCAAAGATGCTCAATAGGATTGAGGTCAGGGCTCATAGAAGGCCACTTTAGAATAGTCCAATGTTTTCCTCTTAGCCATTCTTGGGTGTTTTTAGCTGTGTGTTTTGGGTCATTGTCCTGTTGCAAGACCCATGACCTGCGACTGAGACCCAGCTTTCTGACACTGGCCAGCACATTTCTCTCTAGAATCCCTTGATAGTCTTGAGATGTCATTGTACCTGCACAGATTCAAGACACCCTGTGCCAGATGCAGCAAAGCAGCCCCAGAACATAACAGAGCCTCCTCCATGTTTCACAGTAGGGACAGTGTTCTTTTCTTCATATGCTTCATTTTTCCATCTGTGAACATAGAGCTGATGTGCCTTGGCAAAAAGTTCCATTTGTGTCTCATCTGTCCATAGGACATTCTCCCAGAAGCTTTGTGGCTTGTCAACATGTAGTTTGGCATATTCCAGTCTGGCTTTTTTATGATTTGTTTTCAACAATGGTGTCCTCCTTGGTCGTCTCCCATGTAGTCCACTTTGGCTGAAACAACGACGGATGGTGCGATCTGACACTGATGTTCCTTGAGCATGAAGTTCACCTTGGATCTCTTTAGAAGTCTTTCTGGGCTCTTTTGTTACCATTGGGATTATCCGTCTCTTTGATTTGTCATGAATTTTCCTCGTGCGGCCACGTCCAGGGAGGTTGGCTACAGTCCCATGGATCTTAAATTTCTGAATAATATGTGCAACTGTAGTCACAGGAACATCTAGCTGCTTGGAAATGGTCTTATAGCCTTTACCTTTAACATGCTTGTCTATAATTTTCTTTCGAATCTCCTGAGACAACTCTTTCCTTCGCTTCCTCTGGTCCATGTTGAGTGTGGTACATACCATGTCACCAAACAACACAGTGACGACCTGGAGCCCTATATATAGGCCCACTGACTGAGTACAAGATTGTAGACACCTGTGATGCTAATTAGTGGACACACCTTGAATTAACATGTCCCTTTGGTCACATTATTTTCAGTATTTTCTAGGGGTACCATCATTTTTGTCCAGGCCTGTTCCATGAGTTTATTTCTTTAAATAATTCTGTTGAAGCATGGTTGAAAAGCAATGTCTGACTTTCACTGGTTAACATTCATAGAATTCTTATTTATTATTACTTTTGTCAGATTAAAGTTATTTCTGTGACCATTGTGAGTTTTTCTTTCATTGACCGAAGGGTACCAACAATTTTGTCCACGTGTGTATTTGTTCCTTCATGTCTTCTGATGGTGCGCGACACATTTTTACGTTTTAACGAAGACATGTTGACATATTCACGAATCAGGACATTTGCATAATTACTGTATATGTGCGCGCATCTCATAGGTGTGTGTGCACGGAGAGTTTGTGTATATGTGCGCGCGTCTCATAGGTGTGTGTGCGCGGAGAGTTTGTGTATATGTGCGCGCGTCTCATAAGTGTGTGTGCGCGCATTTCATATGTAGTTGTGTGAGCAGTTAGTAGTATATATAGATGTGTGACTGTTTCATATATGTGTATGCAAGTGTTTCACGTGTGTGTGCATGAGTGAAGTTTGATTTAAGCCCTATACGGCGCCTCACAGTTTAGGGCATCTCTTTTCATCATTATGAACATAATATGAAGCAGATATACGCACATTCATCATAAAATATTATTATTGTAAAACAAAATAAAATTCATGTTTGCTTTAGCATTGGAAACAATATTGTTTTAGGATAACTAATTATACACAATTCTTCGTTGTACTTGGTCTGGCTTTTAGATAAAGTCCCTCCATGCGCCATCTGGCGGATATTCAGTGAAGCACAACGCATTTATTTAAATTCCCGAATGTTGCTTAAGGGATTTCGCGGCATGTCGTGAGCCAAATTGCAGGATCTCGCGGGAAAAAGCGCACATTCTTAATGGCGAGATCTGTAGGTGGGAAACAATGCACAATTAGTCAGCCATTAGCATTTTCACACCTCGGGTCTCGGCCACGTATCGCAACTAGAGACATATGGATGCACACGGCACTGAAAATCTGTTCGATTTTAACCAGAGTGGTGTGCGAGAGTGCGACTTGCTTGGCTTGGAGCGTCGGTGGATAAATAGGGGATAAAAGGGACTTTGTCCGGAGGAAAAAAAGAAATTAGGTACATAGATGAGCCACTTTCTCAGCTTTAGCCGCACATCTCCATTGTGAGAATAATGAAGATTAATAAAGCGGATTAGCCGCAGTCGCTACACCTGCATCCGAATCGCTCAGATGAGCCGCAGCCCGGTAACAAGACATCCATCACGCCAAGTTATATGTGTATGGAAAAGAAACTCGTGTGCTTGCTGTCGTCATGTAGAGCTATAACTCTCTTATGTTATACCTATTTAGATTTAGAAAAAAAAAATGACGTCCACACACTTCAAGAAACGCTTAGCAAGATATTTTATTTTATTGTAATACAATGGCATCTCAGTACACGAATACGCCGCCTTAGGAATTTTCGCCTTAAGAGCTAAAATTTCGCAAGAAATTTGCCTTCGAATGAAGCATTTTCGGTATACGTGTGACTGAACTGAGCCGAACCGAGCGCCGAGAGCCATTCAAAACTTGTTTGGCGTCAGCTTTTGGCCATTTTGTGCAAGATTTAGTGAATATTATCAAGGACGGTAGCAAGAAGAAAAGGGAGCGGCTTCGAGTTTGGTTTTTAAAGCAGTCGGTGACATGGGTAAAGTCAAGGTAAATTAAGTGAGATTTCATTGCTTTTCTATTAAATCTCATATTTACTTCATTTACATGACTGGATTCATTTTTACATAAAAAAACATGATTATAAGGTTGGAAATTGGTAATATTTGTAACATTTTTGGTGTCTGGAATGGATCATCTGCATTTACATTATTTCCTATGGGACAAGGCGCTTTGCAATACAAAATTTCAAAGACATCACCCAGAAGGTTTCTTCCTATTGCCATCTCAGGGAGTTTTTCCCTCGGCACCGTCGCCCTCGGCTTGCTCATCAGGGACGATCTAAGCATTTTGATTCATACACGTTTACATTTCATACAAAGTTCCATAATTTCTTCTGATTGTGTAAAGCTGCTGTTCGTTAAAAGCGATTTCTAATGTTTAAATTTTATTTTTTTACATTATTTCATGGAATTAATTAACTTATTGACATATTCCAAGTGAATATTTTTTTTACAAATATTTTATGGCTAAAATGGAAGCATGCTGATATAAAAAAATAATCAGAGACATTACTTCTGACCTGGATAAAACCTATACTTGAGTAAAAGTAGAAGTTCCCTAGGGCAATATACTCAAGTAATACAATTTACATTTGTAATTACATAAAATTACATAAAAACCTTCAAAATTAAGAATTCAAAGTAAGAGCCTTGTACTAGCTCACAGTATCCTTTCTCTCTCTCTGATTGTTTTTCTTGCTCTCTATAGCCAGCGCCGCTTCTGATATCAAATGCCTGTGACGTTATTAGACATGTCTAGACACTAGGGACTCCTTCCATAAACATCTCCTTACGGAACATCTTCACTGTATCGATACTGGAAATACACACAATTGTTTAATTAATATGTCTCATTTATTATCAATTAGAAACTGTCAGTGTATTAGTAACGTGTTTCCGTTCTTGTCGTCGTGTTGCTCATTCGTTGTTTCTCAGACCTTCTTTTCAATATCTGTTAATTCTAATGTCGAGCTGCTTTGGTTAAAAAAAACAATAAGATGAACTGAGAATGGAATCTCGCAGGCGGAGCTGGACATGTCATGGTGATCGTTCAGAGAGAATAGACGGTAAAAAAAACAAGTGAGCAATAAGTGAGTTCCACTGGGAGTGATGGGTGGCGCTGTCATACTTTTTAACCCGACAACATTGCAGATATTTGTTCTCCTACACCAATCAGTGACACCTGGCATACTGCTACATGCCTGGTGTGTTTCATTTACAGATAATAAAATGTGATTGAAAGGAAGAAGCATTTTCAAATTATTCTGACACTACACACCATGCTTGGTCAATACTGATACATTTTCTATTTTATAAAACAATAAAACTGGTCCGAACTGCTAGCCAAGAATACACAGCAAAACAAACATTTCTGCTAGGTTAACCCTTTAACATTCTGCATAATTTTTTGGTAGAGCAAAAATTTGAGTCATTTTACCCTACTGAAAAAAACCTTTTGGATTTGAGCCACCTGATTGTACCATCTCTACCACTCGGTTGAGGTGCAATGCTATGCTAAAATAGTTCATCAGAAGTCAGTATGTCTTTTCAATTACCTCAAAGGATACAACAAGAAACGGCGTGGATGCAACAACCAGAAACATTTGCACCAACACATGATAAGGTAACAATTTTATATTTTTGTATTGATACCTTTACTACCATAAAGCAACATCTCAACCATTTGGTAGAGGTCTATACTGGGGTCTAAAAAGAAACAAAACAAAAATAAACGGTGATTGGTGTTATTATTGCCCCTAAAGAAACAGGAAATCCGGAGGTTTTTGTCTATTTTCCTTCATAAGCTTGTTAGAGTCAAACAAACTACAGTAAATATATACAGTAAGTATGAGGTATAGATACGTAAACAAATAAACACTGTTTAAGTAATAACTTTCTAATTACTATTACCATTAACATTTGCAAAGTGTTAGACCTCATACATATTTAACTGTTTTAGGTCTAAATTTAGTCCTGACTTCATGTGAGACAGGGTAGTAGGGGGCGGGGCTTCCAGGCAACTGTGGTTATTATTGAAGAGTTCAAAACATCTCCGCATATTATTACATATTTATATTTATAACTCATACTAGTATAAAACTGTGCAAGATCTGGTAATTAAATAGTAATTTTAAAAAATTATAATTGTTATAATGCACATGTCTGTATACTTTATATTCTGTACATAGTGTATTTTCCCAGGAATAGACTTTCCTAGGTGAGGAATTTCCCTTCGATTATGTGATAAGCTGTGTGATATAAGCGTTTGCTTCTGTAGCTAGCTTGCACAGCCAGATCTCACTACACTGTGGCTCCCAGTGTAACCATGGCAACATGGCAAAAGAAAAAAAAAACTAAAGATAAGACCGCCTACTTGGGACAAACATAGAGTGATATGAGCTATGCACGACGACAAATCGCTGCATGAGAGTGAAACTCGCTTATGTAATTTGAGTTCAATGAAAATAATTCTATGTGAATTAGATTATATTATGTTATATTATATTATATTATATTATATTATTATGTTTTATAATGACTGGCAGATCGACATTCTGGGGGGAAAAATCAGTTCCATTCTCTTTTGGCTCATCTATCAGTGCTGTACAGAAGACGCAGGAAAGACAACAATTCTTGTTGAAAACAGAAATTAGATTTGCAATCCTAATCTTATGATATGGGATAATTTTCCTTAGCCTTTCATCTAAACTGAGCCCCGCCCACTTTTCCTTCTTGCTCTTGCCCTGAGCATGCATTTTACTTTTAAGTGTTTTTATTGTTAAAAAAAAAAAATTGCAAAAAAAAAAAACCTGTAATGGACTTGTTTGTCTTTCAGCATGAATAAACATCCTCTCCCGCTTACAAAGACGCGTGTCAGCTTGATTGAGAGTCCCGAATCTGTGCTTTCAACAGTTTCTGAGCTGCGAGCCAGAAATCATTCACGTGGAATGACAACGCGTGGCCCGTGAAATTCTAAAGGATTGAAATCCCGTGCTTCAGGTGAACATGGAACATCGTTTTAAATATAATATTGACCTCCTATTATAATAAATTGTTGCGCCGATTATATAATGAAAGTTTATTATACTGCATCTCGTTAAGGTATGACTATACGGTGTATCTGTCAGGAGATTTATCTCTCTCTCTCACACACACACACACACACACACACACACACACACACACATGCATACAGTGTACAAATGATAAGCACTTTCAGATGAACATACAGTATGTTTTAGATGGCACATCGGTTGCTCTGTGATCTCTTCATCAAACACACACACACACACACACACACACACACACACACACACACACACACACACACAATAATGCAGGAGCTGATTTGATGTAAATATTTGCAGCGCCGTTAATTTCACTGCAGTCCTGCAGCTCTCGTCCCGATCGGGTCTGGACCGCTCCGGGGAAAGATTACGCTAACACACTCGCTGTAAATCTGCTTCACCCCCAGCAGCTCACCGTCTGAGCCGGGCTCAGTGATTTACAACTCGCTCGCTTCAGGGAGCGCTGAGGAACTCGCACATGACCGATGAGCTGCAGGACGGTCTAATTACGGGTGAGCGATATGATACGGCGGGGGGAAAAAAAAGAAACACAACGATACTTTAAAACTATTTCACAGATACGGTACGTGTCAAACGGAACAGAATCCGTTGTTTAGAAGCACATACAGTACGAGTCTGGGGAAATGTGCAGAAAAGAAAGAACAGAAAAAAAATCTACAAAATATGGCATGTGTGTGTGTGTGTGTGACCGGGTCAAATGCGTCGTCAAGAGAATATTGATCGGACTCGGCTAATCCTCCTGCTGTAACTGAGCGATAAATATTTTTAGAAACTTTCAAATCAGAGGTGTGTCCCAAACCTTCCAGATGGCGGTAATGAAACATTTGCTCCCCCTACACTACTAAATCAGAAGTCACGTCCCCTTGAACACTGCGTCCTTTAAGCCTCCGTCTGACAGATGGACAGCAAAACATGAGCAGATGTTCAGGACGCGCTCACAGATGTGGCCAAAGTCAACAACTGTACATCATCGGTGATGTAAGTAATAACTAATATACAGTCTACAACATAAGGCACATGAAATAATTCAGTGTTTTGCGGTCAAGTGTAAAAGAATGACACTGAGCAGATGAAGTTTATGAATATCATCCAATTACACTACAAACAATGAGTTCTTAAGGCGTAAATATAGTTCAACATTTTATGTACTGTATATACTCTCTAGCCACTTTATTAGGTACACCTGTTCAACGCAAATATCTAATCAGCCAATCACCTGGCAGTAACTCGGTTCACTCGACGATCTGCTGAGGTTCTGACCGAGCATTAGGATGATGAAGGAAGGTGACTGGAACGTGGATTAGGTGTTGGTGCCAAATGGACTGGTCCGAGTCTTTCACAAACTGCTGACTTATTGGGATTTTCACACACAACCATCTCTACGGTTTGGAGAGAATAGCTTAAAAAGGAGAAAATCTCCAGTGAGGTCAGTTCTCTCTCACTCTCACTCGTTTATCCACTGTCTATACTGGTTAATCGTGTATTCAGGATTGCGGGGGGCCTGGAGCCTATCCAGGGTGCCAATCCATCGCTGGGCACACACATACACTCACACACATTTACACACTATGGGCAATTTAGGAACACCAGTTAGCCTTTGAATTGTTGGAGGAAACCGGAGTACCCGAAGGAAACCCACCAAGCACGGGAAGAACATGCAAACTCCATGCACACAGAGGACGGGAATCGAACCCAGACCCTGGAGGTGCAAGGCGACATTGCTAACCACTAAGTCGGAGGGCAGCTCTCTGGGTGAAAATGCCTTGTTGATGCCAGTTGAGTTCAGAGGGGAACGGCCAGACTGGTTCAAGCTGATAGAAAGGCAATCGTATTACACCTGAGGTATGCAAAAGAGCATCTCTGAACGCACAACACATCTAACATTAAAGCAAATGATCTACAGCAACAGAAAAGCACCTAAGAACCTAAGAACAGGAAAGTGAGGCTACAGCTCACATGGGCTCAAGAAAACTGGACCTCCATCCTGTCTTGTTTCAGCGGTGCAGGCTGGTATTGGTGGTGTTGGTGTAATAGTGTGAGGGGATTGTCTTGGCAAACCTTTGTCTTGGCACACTTTGGGCCCCTTAATACTAACTAAGCGTGGTTTTCTACCTGAGTATTGTTGCTGACCACGTTCATTTCCTTATGATCAAAGGATGATGACATGTCACAAAGCTAGAATCTGTCAAACTGGTTTCTTGAACGTGACAATGAGTTCACCAGATCTCAATCCAATAGAGCACGTCTGGGATGTGGTGGAACGACAGTTTCGCATCATGGACATGCAGCTGAAACATGCTCTTGCGGCCAATATGATGGACCAAATTCCCTTGTTGTTGAATCTCTATCATGAAGAATTAACATGATAGTTGAAGCTAAAAGTGAGTGCAAATAAACTTGTGCTTGTTTTAGTGGAATCTTATTAGAGAAAAAAAAAAAAATCCATTATGGTGAATCCATTATGGTTAAATCTAACCCAAAAAAACTAAATCCGTGGCTAAATCCCATCCCGCAAGCTAAACTACTATATAGTACACTCTAATAGATAATAAATCCACGGCTAAATCCCACCCTGTGCACTATACTGATAAACAGTACGCTCTGATGCTAAATCCGCACCTAAATCTCACCCCATGCTAAACTACTAAATAGTACACTCTAATAGATATTAAATCCACGGCTAAAACCCACCCCGCGCGCTAAACTACTAAATAGTACACTCTAATAGATATTAAATCCACGGCTAAATCCCATCCCGCGCGCTAAACTACTATATAGTACACTCTAATAGATACTAAATCCACGGCTAAATCCCATCCCGCGCGCTAAACTACTATATAGTACACTCTAATAGATACTAAATCCACGGCTAAATCACACCTTGTGCACTAAACTAATAAACAGTACACTCTGATGCTAAATCCGCACCTAAATCTCACCACACGCTAAACTATTAAATAGTACGCTCTAATAGATACTAAATCCATGGTTAAATCCCACCCCGCGCACTAAACTACTAAATAGTATGCTCTAATATATACAGAGTCCACGACTAAAACCCACCCTGTGCACTAAACTACTAAACAGTACGTTCTGATACTAAATTCACGGCTAAATCGCACCTTGCACACTAAACTACTGAATAGTACACTTCCAATAAATACAAATCCCACCCTGCGCTAAACTACTAAATTATACGCTGTTATAGATTCTAAATGCACAGCTAAATCACACCCTGTGCACTAAACTAGTATGCTCTAATAGATACTAAATCCACGGCTAAACTCGGCCTCCGAGTGGCGCAGTGGTAAAAGCGCGCGCCCTATCATCCGGAGCTCGCTAGTTCGAATCCCGGGTGGTGCTCTAACCTCTCATAGCCGGAGGTCTAGAGAGAGCTGATTGGCCGAGCTCTCTCAGAGGGGAGGGATGAGAGGTACTTAGTGCTCCGACATTAATCACGGCTCTACAGCCAGTCAGGGGCGTCTGTGAGCTCGCGCAGCGGAGGGAGCGGACAGCGCTGTCCTCCGAGTGTGTTACGCCGCCCCCAGCGGTGCGCGAGCGAGCAGTTCGAAAAGATGCGGTCGGCTGGCGTCACATGGTTCGGAGAAAACACGTGATAGTCTTCGGCCCTCCCGGCTGAGTGGTAGTAGTAGCCTTAACGTGGGAGCCCCCTAGTGACGGGGAGGAATTGGACACGACTAAATTAGGGAGAAAATCGGGGAAAATCTAAATATAAAAAAAAAAAAAAAAGAATACTACACAATTGTACGCTCTAATAGATACTAAACCCATGGCTAAATCCCACTCTGCGCACTAAACTACTAAATAGTACGCTCTAATAGATACTATATTTATATGTTAAAGATGCTAATATTATTTCAGTCATAGCACAATCAGAAGAAATTGCTTCCAACATTAAAGACTTGTTATAAAACTTGACAGGATGTTGAATGTGTGACAGCTCGGGTCTGTCAGCTCTGATTGTGTGTGTGAGAAGTTCAGGACTGTTTGGTGATCATGACGCTCCAACGCACCTCTAATTGCTACACACAACGTTTTATTTTATTGAAATGATCTGCTTTAATCCAAACTGTTATAAACCTGTCTCCAAAAAGAAAAAGAAAAAACAGTTTGAAGTGTCACTGCTTCTGAAGAATCAGTCTGACAGACACTTCTGTGTGCGCAAAGACACACACGCACACTTTTTCACATTGCAATAAAGTTCTTAAATTCTTACAGGCACATTTTTGATCATAAGCTTTTTAATTATGAGTTAACTGATCATTCCTTTTCATAACAAAATAGAGTACAATAGGAACAACTGTACACCTGCCCATTTATGCTGTTATCCAGTCAGCCAGTCATTTGGTAGCAGCACAATATCTAAAATAATGCAGATCGAGGTCAAGAGCTCCTGGTAATTTTTACATCCGACATAAGAATGAGGGAAAAGGTGTGTCACTTTAACCAGGGTATTGTTATTAGTACCAGATGGGCTGGTTAGAGTATTACAGAAACTGATATTCTGGGATGAGTTTATACAGAAGAGTGCAAAGTGACACCATGCAAAGACCAGGAACAGGAATCTAAAATGCAAAGACTAACCCAAACACAGGGATACTGGGTCTTTTATGAGTCTTTTATGAGTCTTCAACTGTCCAGTTTGGGGCAGCCTGCGCCCGTGTCCCTGTGTCCTGTTATTGGCGATATGGCAGTGACATCCATGATATGGGTTAAAGTCTTAGAAATTACAATTCTTCCAAATTGTGATGTTTCCTGTGAACATATTGTAACTCAAGCTGAGTTCATCTGCACGGGTTTATGCATCGCGCTGTTGCCACATGACGATTACATCCATGCGCAGATGTGCAGGTGTTTCTATTAAAATGATCGGTCTGGCTTGATTTGTCCTGTACAATCCATGTATAAAGTTTGTCAGAGGGAAAGAATCAGGACTGTAGTTTGGCTTTTGGCGTTTTGAGGTCAGGGGTATTAGGGTGAAGACGGGGAGATGATACCGCGTGAGGTGGGAATAAAAAAAGTTAGGAAGGTGATAGAGTTTCCAGGTATGGTGCGTCTCTCCTCAGCTCTCATTTCGAACTCGATGCAACGTTACGACTCCATGTTTGGTACATACATAAAAAACATGCACTCATATCCATGGCATTTAACTGACATAATAAATAGATAGATCAGTGTGTAATCAAGAACACGAACGGGTGAGATTGATCTGATGTATAAAAGCAGAAAAAGCCTTAAGATCTACCGGACATGTGATGGACGAGCAGAACCACCAAACCAATGTAAAACAAAAACAAACAAAAAAACAGAGAGACGAGTCAAGCCCCTTACCCTCCAAGCAGCATGTCCTCCACAGGCCCGAGTGGGTCATGACCTCCTCGTTCTTCTTGCTGGTCTCGTTCTCATTGGTCGTCTTGATCTTGCAGACCCCACGCGAGTACAGCCAGTAGTCTGTGCCCACGGCGATGGTCATGAGGCTGAACGCGGCGAACGCGCCCACCGTGCTCAGCAGCATCTGCACGCCGCGGTCAAACGTGCCCATGCTGCTACATTGCACGACGGGGGGACCCCCTGTCCTCTTCACGTACAGAAAGTAAATATTGGAGAACGGAGGGGAGCGGACCGAATGAAAAAAACGGGACAGGTTGGAGCGGAAGGAGGGGGAAGGAGGCGGATGCACCGGGAACCTTATGGTTGCGTTTGTACGATTACTGATTAAGGAAGAAATCTGGACAAGCCTCTTCGGGCTGGTGCTCCTCTGAGGCTCCTCTTTCTACGACAGAAGCGGCTCAGATAGACAGCTGCGTGCCTTTAATCAAACACGACATCTACTGTATCATCAAAACTGCTTACAGGGACTTTAATGATATGATGATATGATGAGGATGATCTGAAACCTGCATGTGCTGCGATACCTGTGTGTGTGTGTGTGTGTGTGTGTGTGTGCACGAGGGCTGTGAGCCCGTCTCGTTCTCTGTGATGTGTTATAGATGTTAAACACCGCGCTCCGCAGGAACGAAACGCTGATGTGAAACCGGGTGGGGGGGTGGAGGAGGGAGGCTTAAATAACGGAGAGATGCTTTGCCCTCAGTGGGTTTATATCTACCTTCTTTATATGCAATGTATCACAACAAGTGTGGAGCTCTCTCTCTCTCTCTACACATATATATGCATGCATACACACACACACACACACACACATACACACTTTGCTCCAATATTACGGTGAATGAGGAGGGAAAGAAAGCTTAAATGAATATAGAAGAGGTGTGAAGATTTGGTGATAAACAAATAAATAAATAAATAAATATTTAAAGGAAGCACATGCACGAGGGAAATCAATTAATCAATCAATCAATCAATCAATCAGAAGGCAGATGAGAGGGGAAATGAAAGGAAATAAAATCAAAAGGTGATGTCTTCTTTCTTTTCTTCCTAAAATCTTGGCCCCCAGGTTCCATAAGTGGCTCCTAGCTCCTCCGGTAGCGGGAACGGCATCCGCGTGCGGCATCGCGCGACATGGACCGAGAGAGAGAGAGAGATGGAGGGATGGAGAGAGGGATGATGGACTGTGGGTGGAGGGATGATTTAATGTAAGGATGTATCTACGGATGAGGGGCTCGGTGGCGCGCGCCTCTCCGCCCGGTACGCTCCCGGTCTTACCGCCGCTGGTTTTTCCCCTCTCGCGCGGTTACATCCAAATCCGCGGCGCCCGGTGACGGACGGACACGAGGCGACCGGCTCGCGCGGCTCCTCTGCGCCATGTACCGGTGAGGGGGGGGGGGGGGGGGGTAAAAAGGAAAAAAAGGGGAGGAGAAGTGAAAGGAAGGGGGAAAAAAGAGAAAGAGTCCTGTGATGAAGAACAAAACGCGACGTGTTGCGGAGAGAAAGAAGAAGAGCGCAGAGCGCGAGCGCAGAGAGGAGGCGGGAGCAGAGCGCAGACCGGCCACGAGCTCCCATTGGCGCACAGCACTACTGCGCGTGTCATCAGAATCATCATCATCATCATCATCAAAATAATAATAATAATAATCAATATCATCATCATCAAAATAATAATAATCAATATCATCATCATCATCATAATCAAAATAATAAATATTTTATAATGATTATAATAATAATGCACAATGTTGTACAGTTATATTGCACATTACTATATTCTGTTTGTGTATTTATTGTAAAAAGGCGACTTATGCACTTCTGGTTAGATGCTAACAGCATTTCTTTTGACTGTGTAAAGCTGTTTTGCGATAATAACAATTGGTAAACGCGCTATACAAATAAAATTGAGTTGAACTGAATTTAACACAAGTAGAATCTAATCTTATAATCTTACATTTTTCACTCAAACCGTCATTTAACACGGTAGATTTTTACGCAAACAGGTGAAAACACAAGCCATATTCTGCCGGGATCAGTTTCTCATGTTGTTGTTATTGTTGTTGTTGTTGTTGTTGTAAGCCACTATGCCATATGGAGTTTGCATGTTCTCTCTGTAAGGATTTCTTGTTTTCGGTAGACCCCCTTTGTTCTACTCAGTGTAGAACAAAGGGGGTCTACCGAAATATTCCCTACAATCAGCATATCACCAAAATGCACAGGTTTGTTGGGAGAAGGGAGCATCTTTCTAATGTCCTTCAGCGTGCTTACGAATGGTGGAAGGATTTTTGGACCCTTTGGTCCCATGGAGAAAACAAATGCAGTGTTTTCTTGTCGAGGTTTGGGGCGAGACCTCGCATCCGGACCTTCATCGTCCAGGATATCATCATCCTCACCATTAGTCTCCTCGGGATCATCCGAAAGAGGGCTATCAGGAGTTTGTCCAGACATTCTCTTGGGAGTCTTTCCCTTTCCTGAGGAAGCCCCTTCCAGAGAAGGTGGGCATGCGTTTGTGGGTACGGGGGAGACAGGTACAGATGGGCATCTCACAAAAGGATTAGTGAGATTCAAATTAGGATACATTTTCTCAATATTTGGTTGGTTAGATGCTGATATTATTGTGTCAGCATGATATAAAGGAGGGATCGGAAAGGTTGAGTGGACCGGCGGCTTGAATTTAGTTTCGGAATCTTTTTCTTCTTTATTTTAGTTTCTTTTATGTCCAAATATTTATCCCAAAAAGCTTTCATTTCCACCCATTTTTGGCAACATGAACCCATATTGGGATAATCCCAACCTGGATACCCTCATATATCTGAGAGTAAGCAGAGGCTAGATATTCAGATTTAAAAGTACCTCCACATGGATAGGTTAAAAATTGAGATTGTGGTTCTGTCCTGTCTGAGCTCAGGGAGCCCCTCAATGAAACACACAAGTCTCAGTGCTCAGTGAGATGTTCAAAACGTATTGTGGAAGACAGAAGTATATATATATGCACACACACACACACACACACACACACACACACACACACACACAAAAGCACCAAAAATATATGGTCTGGAATGTTATTAAAAGATAACGTGGAGAAGGACAGGAGCTTTGATGCAGTTCTGCAATTATGAACATAGATTCAAATAAGAAAATATATTTGTTTATAGCGCAGTGTGTCGAGATGACCCTAAACCTAGATTATACTAAGGAAAGGGTTTGTTGGTGGCGCAGCGTGTCGAGGTCAAGAAAGAAAACACTCTGTTCTCATGCACACAGAAAAGTTCATCATGAAACACACTAGAAATGAAAGATTCCCTACACTCTCCGTGCTTGGTGGGTTTTCTCCAGCAATTCAAAGAGGATTAGTTTAAGCGGTATTACATATTTAATAATAATAATGATAATAATACAGGGTTATACAGCATATTTTACCCAAACAATAATTCCAGCTGCTCCTGTCAAGGGGTCGCCGCAGCGGACCATCAATCCGCAACACATCAGTAACACCTGGAAAATTATGCCAGTTTTACCTGTCAAAGTGGTGTAGTGGTTAGCCCCTCATATATCTGTTATGATAAAAAATAATAATGATAATAATACAGCGTTATACACCATATTTCACTCAAACCATAATTTAACAGGTGAAACAACAAACAAGCGAAACACCAAGCCTTGTTTTGACAAATAATTATTTTATAACAAATAATAATACCTATAATTCAAAGCCTATAATAATGGCCAGGTCATTAATTGGGGGTGGGGCTAAGTTTAATTAGCCATTTTTCAGAAACTGTTGTCTGTCTGAAATTTGCCGTATTTCATATTTGTGCTGATCTTTGCTGTTGTAGATTGTTCGGCTGCTCCTGTCTGTCTGGGGATTGCCACAGCGGACCATCCGATCTGCACATTTTGACATGACAACCCAAAAACTCTACCCTGTTTAATTTATTGTCTATGTAAGGAGGTTAATGCTAACCAACAATAATTAGCAACAGCGGCACACCTGTTCGGTCTTCTAACTGTGATTCCATGCTAGCATTTTACTACATTATGCTACAAAGAGTGTTTACGTCGAACCGGGATTCACAGTCATGAGAGTAACAACTCCCTTTATTTCTCTATATAATCCCCTGCTACACTAATGAACTTATCCCAGTGTTTCACCAGTGCTTGGATATCATCAACGTAGGAAGTTTTCCTCACGTCTGAAACGCTGGCCTCCCAGGAACTCCGCTGTGGCAAGGAGTCTCATCACCGTACGGTGCCTGAAGTAAATTTCAATCGGGTTTGTGCAAATCCCAGTTTGACTTGAACGCCCCTCATAGAATTAACAGTGTTTCACATGGTGTTTCTTAGCAGTATTTTTGCAGGAAGCTCCAGGAACCTTGCAGGAAGCCGCATTAACGTGGTGAATAGTAATAATAATAATAATAATAATAATAATAATAATACAACAAGTTGTAACTCAGAAATTCCAACGTGTGACTGGGAAGAAACAAAGAAAACAAAACCTCAAACTGGAATTCCAACATGGCTGCGCTTTATGTCAGGAGTAAATAAGCATGATTATATTAATATTTGATTTTGATCTCATAGATATACAGATACTGTATGATATACAGTGATCTTGCTTTGTGTGTGTGTGTGTGTGATTGGCAGGTTCCTATCCACCATGGCAGCATGTGTTTGCCTCTCTCGTCCCTGCATGCTAATCAGGCGTGTATTAGCTGTGTAACAATCACCACAACGAACAATGAGCAAACAACACCGCTAGCTCTCTCTCTCGCTTGCTCCAGTATGAATCACACCGAATGGATTTATTGAAAGTGAATGACTGGGCATACAACATTAGTGGTGCATCGTCACCAATACACCAAACAGATTATCACAGAGTGTTACTATAGATTTTAGCAGCACTGCTGACTATGCGCACACCCTTTGCCTTGTGCAGCCAATGCTAACGACAAGGGTGCCATTATTTTTAATAATACTATTTGAAAAAAAAAAAAAAGAAATCTTAAATGAAATGTAATACAAATTATGTACATGCAATGATTATTTTTTGTTTGTTTGTTTGTTTTTCATTTTTGAGGAGGTTTTATATTATTTCACCATGCTAATGAAGTAGCTAGCAGGGAACGGATAGCATAGCAGCGCGGCCTGAAAATCGTCTTTGAGCTGTTTCCTGTGTCAGAAAGACTTTCTGATGCGTCTCTAACATACTCACAGCAGTGTGTGTTTAAATAAAATTAGAAAAGGGGGGGTAAAAACTACATAAGAACAGTAAAATTCCCCGCACTGCGCTAATAAGAAGGCACTGCACGTGAGTCACGACTGAATTCACATATATTGCACTTGGAAGGAATTACTGTAACCAACTGCATCGGAGGCGTAAGAAATTCCTCCTTCTCCACCTTCTCCTCCATGCTTGTCTGCCTCATGGTACTCATCTGTTCTCCACCAGTCTCGCCTTTGCGTGTTTGTGTGTCTCATGCCTGTCCTACCCTCAGCCCCGGCTGCTTAACCAGGAAAGAACACCAGTAATGAGAATCAATCTCCTTTCAATTTGCAGCGATGACCCTCTTCCCTGCATTCTAATCCCAGCCGGGGTTCTGACCCACACCCACGTCGCCGCTGGAGAGAGGGAGAGAGTGACCGCTGCCGGACAGGATGTACCCTGTACCATGTAGCTCTTTACCACAAACATGGTACTAGTGCCTAATTTCCTGTGTTCAGAGCTGTGATGTCATATTTGAAGGACATATTTGATTCAGGTGTGGTCCAATGTTTCTTCAGTTGCACAATCATAACTTTCATGTTATCATCACCTGCAATTTGTTTGTTTTACTTTTGAAAAATGGAGAAACAGCTTACACCTGTACTGGCATTGTGACTTAGTGGTTCCCAATGTGGCCACGCACCTCCACGGTCTGGGTTCAATTCACGCCGTAGGGTCTGTGTGCATGGAGTTTGGTGGGTTTCCTCTGGATACGCTTCTCTCCAGTCACAGCCCAAAGGGATAGGCTCCAGGCCCCCGTATACAGGATGAAGCAGTATAAACTATGAGTGAGTGAGCTTACAGCTGTATAATCACAGCATCCTGACATACACACTACAACTTCTCATTAAATGTCCAATGGTGGATTATCGCTAAAAATATAATGATCCCTTAGGGATGCAAGTCTGGATCCAAGTAACGTATTGTCTATTTGACTTTAATGTTCAGTCATAGTGCATGAAACCCTCATCTGCTCAAAAGTTAATGTGCTGCTTTAGGGAGAACCACATAATCCTGTTTGTTCCCCATGTGCTGTACTGTTTGTACAGTCATCTCTAATTACCTTGCTTACAAAACAATTAAAATTCAATTAAATGTACTTTAGTATTTCCTGTGTATAGATTATTTTCTACAAAAAATTTTTTTTTTTTTTAAAAATGCTCTTGAATGTATTTTATAATATCTAGTGCCCTCTGCTGGACAAACAGGAACATCACCTGTGCCTCCTCTGTCCATGCTTCACCCAGTCTCATTACAGTAAACTTTACTTATCCCCTACACAGTCAGTCACATTCAATACAACATCCTTCTCATACATTTACTGTACATAGTATAACCAATATATTATATAATGTAAATAGCATATAACTAGGTAAATGTTTTACAGGTTGCAATTTGTTTCAGTGTCAGTGTGTGCCTGTGTTTATGAGAACAAATACTGTTGAAAATGTCAGTTACATTTTAAAAAAAGCTTATTTTATTTGCCATTTTATTAGCAAAAAGGAAGGAAGGAAGAAAGTAAGAAAGAAAAAAAGAAAGAAACACACACACACACACACACACACACACACATACATATATATATATATATATATATATATATATATATATATATATAACCTGTATAGACAGACAGATAGATACTGTACAGTAGATAGATAGATAGATAGATAGATAGATAGATAGATAGATAGATAGATAGATAGATAGATGAACTAATAAATGAATCAATGACAGATCGATAAGAAAGAAAGAAACTCACAGGTACTTCAAAATTCAATTTGATTTCCCATGTTAACATCTATATAAGTAGTTAAGTATCTAAATCAGCCAATCACATGGAAGTAACTCAATGCACTCAGGCATGTATACATGGTCAAGACCGTCTGCTGAAGTTCAAACCGAGCATCAGAATGCAATCAGAACAGGAATCATAAGGCTACAGGTCACATGGGCTCACCAACATTGTACAATACAAGACTGGAAGTAAAAAAAACGTGGCCTGGTCTGATAAGTCTCGATTTCTGCTACAGATGGTCGGGTCAGACCTTGGCATAAACAACAAGAAAGGATGGATCCATCCGGCCTTGTATCAGCGGTTCAGGGTGCTGGTTTTGGTGTGATGGTGTGGGCGAGATATTCTTGGCACACTTTGGACCCCTTAGTACCAACTGAGCATGGTTTAAATCGCAAAGTCAATCTAATTAAGTGGCCCAGAGAGAGAGAGAGAGAGAGAGAGAGAGAGAGAGAGAGAGAGAGAGGAACAAATGGATGGACAGCTCTTTGGCTAGCAGGGTGCCATTAATTCTGGAAATGAAAACAGACCACTGGATAGATAGATAAATAGACAGACAGACAGACAGACAGACAGATAGATATATAAATGGATAGATGGATGGATACATGAATAGACATATAGATGGATATAATGGTGTTTTACAGTAGCTTCTTCAGTTACATTCACTGGGCTTTTGGTCACATGGAGAACACACACACACACGCCCACCCACACACACACCTCACGCTCCAGTGCCTTGCAGGAGAGTGTGCAAAGCTGTGTGCCGTCAGTGAGTGTGAATAGTAAAACCATGCGCTCTCTCACGCGCTGTCTGTGTCTCGCGCTCCTGTGCACTGCTCTCCTCCATGCCGCCTCCGAGTTCTCCTCCTCCTCATCTTCATCCTCATCCTCCAACTCCAACTCCAAATCAGACCTGGACTACGAGTTCGGAGATTACCGGGGCAAATGGTGCATCGACGATCACGGCTTCGTGTATGACATCGGCGAGGTTTATTACCCGGGGCGCGCCACGTGCCCGTGCACCTGCACGGAGGACGGCCCGGTGTGCGTGCGCCCCAAGTGCCCGCGCATTCACCCGCGGTGCACGCGCATCAGGTACAAGGCGTGCTGTCCGGTGTGCGAGGCCATCAGCAAGGTGTGTATGTACAGAGGCAGAACATACCGGATGTTCGAGGAGTTCAGGGTGAGTGTCGAGTTCCCCAGAGGACTCCCTGACCTGCACGAGCCTGGATTATGTCCTGGATAGAAGTGGAACTGTGTGTGTGTGTGTGTGTGTGTGTGTGATAGTTCAACTGTTCAGATGATCCTCTTACGTGAAAGTCTTTAATGCCCCTGTGTGTGTGTGTGTGTGTGTGTGTGTGTGTGTGTGTGTGCGCGCATGTGTGTGATAATTGAACTATTCTGGTTATCTCCTTAAGTGAAAGTCTTTTATAATCCTGTGTGTGTGTGTGTGTGTGTGTGTGTGTGTGTGTGTGTGTGTGTGTAAGTATGTCTCAGTTCAGCTGTTCAGATGAGCCTCCTAAGTTTAATGCCCCTGTGTGTGTGTGTGTGTGTGTGTGTGTGTGTGTGTGTGTGTGTGTGTGTGTGTGTGGAGTAGTTGTCTAGGTGTGAGCGCTGTCGCTGCGAGCCCAATGGTGAAGTGTACTGCAGCATTTCAGACTGTCCGGCTCTGCACTGTGTAAACCCTACATACGAACCCAGACACTGCTGCCCTGTGTGTAAGAGCGGTGAGAAACACACACACACACACACACACACACACACACACACACACACACACACACAATAAGGTTTGTCTGTTGTCTCTCCATCATTCACTGTTTTTTTACTCTGTCTATCTCTATCAGTCTGTTTGTCTGTCTGATCCTCAGTCTGCCTCTGTCTATCTTTCTGTCTGTCTCGGTCTCTTTCTCTGCCTCTCTTTGTCAGTCTGTGATCCTGTGAGTCCGCCTTTCTGTCTGTCCGTCCGTCTCTCTGTCACCGTCCTCTGTTTCCCTGTCTTGTCTTGTCACTCGGGTCTGGTCGATGTATCCGACGTTGGGTTTGTTGTTTACGTGTCATGGTGACGCAGTGGAAAAACCGGTGATGCAACGTTGCCGTTTGATGAACTGCTCACTAACAGCCTTCCTCTCTGTAAATAGAAACTGGAGCACGGCCTGCCGGGAGAGTGGAGGGCCAAGAGGGCAGCGCTGATGACAGCATGAGAGGAACAGATTGTGTGTGTGTGTGTGTGTGTGTGTGTTTATAGTGATCTCTAATAAGTAAAGTCAGCTCCAGGCTCTTTACATTTATACTCCAGCATGTCGCAGAATCCTGGATTCTGATTGGTCAGAAGGTGTTGATTAATTTTAAATCCTTTCTAGACTTGATGAACTATGTGCATGTAAAAGCATCGTCCTGAGTTAAAGTAGAAAAGTAACCGGTGCACATTTTCCAGTTAGACTCTCCAGATGTCTGCTGAGGAGCAGCGCATATTGCTCTTGTGTTTCTTTCAACAGCATGTGCGTGTATCTTTCTTGAAGGTCCAAACTGCTTTGCGGGGAACCGCATCATTCCGGCTGGAGATCGGGTGGAGGTGGACGAATCGACTGTCTGTTTCTGTACCTACAGAGACGGGACCTGGCAAACGCACCCGCACGCCACATGCGAACAGCGCCAGCAGCCAGACGAAGAAGTGTTCAAGCAGATGGAGGAGCATGAGATGGATAGAGAGAGGCAGAGAGAGAGGCAGAGAGAGCGTGAGCGCTTGCCCAGGTTGGATGCTATCCCGTGATGGCTTGAGCATCCACGGCCTGGAGAAACACAACCTGCGCTGTACCGAGTGCCAACGCCGACCTCTTCCACCCCCTCCAGACCCCAAGACATCCGGTCGCAAGCATCACTTCACTGACTGCATCCTGGGATACGTCTTATATTCACACTCCAGGGACATATGGTGTGACACGCTAAAACATGTTTTAATTATACCTTGTGTATTTTATTAAAAACAAAAAAGTGATAACAGTCAGACGTACGGCAGAGTCACTGTTCGGACCCGTATGAAACATCTCCGAGGTTCTTATACGCTTCACTCGCTAGTTAGCTAGGTCTGTCAGTAGTTGCCGCTCAAATGATGGCATGGGGAAATGATTAGCCACGCCCACTTTATGTTAAAGGTTCATAGTTACAGTGATGAGCATATGGAAACTGGAAAGTTTTGCTCTGTGTAAGAGAAAAATTGTAATGTACTTTACTAAGAGCCCCTTACATTTTCATGAATTGTAAATTCATTTCTTTAAAAGTATCAATAAAACAGCACTTTATTACTCAACTTTCTGACCTTTTCTGTTTGATTTGCCCTGTACAGCACCACATATCGCTAACTAACTTAATATGTAGCTAACATTAGAAAATTCCTAATTCGCTTATTGGACAGCTGGCAAATCCTGTGCTAGTCTAATTTCTGAAGACGTCTTCAAAAATTTTGGTCTTCTTCTTAGGCCCTTAATTTTTTCTTTGCAAATGTTTTTGTGCATTTTGTTTTTACACATCAAGTACTTTAAATCTACTGTTTGATAACGTCCTAGGACCTACAGTACTGTCTAACTTTACTATATAAAGACAACATTGTTTAGCATAAATATCATTTTATATGTCAGTCTACTGGACAGAGATTTCCTTAGTCATTTTTAACGTAGCTAGAACATATCAAGAAAATTGTGAGAATTATGTTAACACAAGGTGGCTCGGTGGCTTAGTAGTTGGCACTTGTGGCCTCACACCTCCAGGGTTTTCTGCGGGTACTCTGGTTTCCTCCCACAGTCCAAAATAATGCAGATTCGGTTAATTGGTCCTCCCAAACTGCCTGTAGCGTGTGTTTGTGTGCGCGTGCAGTAAGATGGATTGGTACCCCATCATGCTTCATGCCCTAAATCCTGGGATAGGCTCAGGCACCAGCTCCCCTCCCCCCCCCACCCCCCCACCCCAACCTAGCATACAAGATAAAGCGATATAGGAGATGAATGAATGTTAGCCCTAATATGACTATCAATGAATGACAGAATAGTCACTGATTAGTAAGGTCTTAATAGTATAGTATACTTTTAGTGTGTAATCTAGTGACTTGGTGACTGCACAAGCATGAGTTAAAATTTCCTAATTATAAAACATTATAAAACATACAAAACATTTTCCTATAGGAAATAATGTAAATGCAGATAATCTGTTCCAGCCAGCCAAAATGTTACCAATATTACCAATTTCCTACACTATAATCATATTTTTGCATATAAAAACAACCAAAACATTTAGAAAAGACATGTACATGATGTAAAATATAAAATAAATAGACATTACACCTCACTTAACAAATTTTTTTGACAAGTTCAAATATGGTATTTTTGTATATAAAAACAATAAAAACTTTACAAGACATATAAATCAAGTAAATTATGAAATATTAACTGAATAAAAACAGACATGAAACTTTAAATTTAACTAGCTCCCAGATGTACACGAAATGTTCGGTTTGTTCGTTTGTATGTCGAAAATGATTTGTATGCCGAGACAACTTTCTTTCAACATTTCAAATCACAAGGCGAAAAATTCATACATCTGTATTATTCTAATCTAAATGATAACTTGAACACTTGAACGCTGCTTAAGTTGCCATAGTTACAAGACGTGTCTGTGAATTTTTTTTATATTATTAATGAATTGTATAAATGAATTTATATTTGAGGTATTGTACTGATTATTATCATTATTTTTATCTCACAGCTGGCAATGAGAGAAAAGCACTCATGGCAAAGCACTCATGCTGAGGTAGATTTTTATATGTAATGTAAAGCTTTTTTTTTTTTACTTTGTTAATAACCTTTTAAATCAGATTTTTATAATTTAAACATGTATACAGCTATTATATCTTTCCAGAACAATGAGGAAATATATATACTGTCAGTTATTAATATTTATTATATTAATATTTGTACAAGTTTGGTTGATTTTTAATCAGGCGAACGCGGCGGCTACACACAGGGTCCTCTCAGGCTAAACGGTCGCGTTCAAACCGGAAGTGCCGATTTCTGTGGTGCACGCGACGTTATTTCCCAGCGTTCCTTTCTCCCTTCTTCCTCTTACCCTTCCGGCAGCGATGTCTAAGAGAGGTAAAGATCTAACTCTGAATCTGAGTTAATCCTTACAAATGGACGCGTTTAAACCTGTGCTTTGGAAGGCTGTCGCTTCAAAATATGTTATAGTTCGTATTTTGGTGGATATTGATTGAAAAATATTTTATCTGTTAATAATAAAAAAAAAAAAAACCAACAGTGTGTTAGCCTGCTAGCTTCTCGCGCGGGGAAGCTAGCATGTCCAAAACTAGCTGTAATTAGTCCAAGCTATAATTCATTTAAGCTGTAATAAATAACTTGTTTAGTTTTTATGTAGAAAAACACTTTATTCAGGAAATGTTGACATTATGGGTTATAAAGAAGCTCATGATAGCAGGAGACTCAGTGAAGTTGGTTTTATGATGCAAGTCAGTATAGATTATGACAGGTACAGAATATAAACACTTATAAATCAACACACACCTAATTTGAACCTGTTGCTTTGTGGTCGGCTTCCGATGTGATCGTTTTAATCAGAAGCGAAGTATTTCGAGAATAGTTTCCCAATTCACATTTCCTGGATAAAATATTGCATGTTGTTGCTCTTGTTTGCACATTTGTACATACATTTTACGTTGGTCTTTTGGTGTCTTTTTGTATAGTATTTGCTTAATTGGTATAATTGGCTAAGCTAATGTCTTAGTTAGCTAGCTAGTTTCGTTTTATGTTTAAATTTGTATGTTTGTAGCACTTTGGTTCTAGAGGAATGTTCAGTTTCTATGTACTGAAGTGTATTCAGTTGAAATAACAATAAAAGCCCACTTGCCTTGGTTTGTTTCTTTCAGGACGTGGTGGTTCTTCTGGAGCCAAGTTCCGCATCTCGCTGGGTCTCCCAGTGGGAGCGGTCATCAACTGCGCCGACAACACAGGTAACGCAACCTGTCACCAGTTACTTTAACCAGAACGTTTCATTCAAGGGTAAAATTGTGATTTTGATCCTAGAATCTAGACGTGAATTCATTATTTTTGATGGCAGGAGAGGGTTACGGAGATGGTGTTCTCCAAGAACTACAGTTGGGTGATCTGTGATGTTTCATGACTAAAGATGACTAGGAAACAAGTGGTCTAAAATTTGAGTTTATTCACAGCTCGATGTTGCAGTGTATTGGGTTCTCTTCAGATATCTGGAAATATCCACAAACGAGGTTGGGAGCCCAGGGTTCTGCAGGACCAAGGACGATAAATCTGGGATCTCTTTGGAAGGAGTTAGGGGTTCTGTGTAACCAGAGTTGGGAAATGTTTGCTGGGTAACCTAGGTTTATCAAGAATGTTGTTTTGGCAACTCTGCAGTTCTCCAGAACCGAGACTTGGGGACATCTGGAAGTTTGCATGAACAAGGGTTCTGCATGACTTGGCAAGAACCATGGTTTGGGAATGCCTGTCATTCTCCAGAATTTGGATTGGAGGAATCTTCTGGACTAGTGTTGGGAACCCGTGGTTCTTTAGGACCAAGATTGGGAACTCCATTAACAAGTTTAGGGTATAGGTTCCTCAGGGTAAGGGTGGGATCTGGGTTGGGGAATCTAGGGTTAGCAAAAATCCCTGTTGTCTAGCACCAAGAAAGGGTTAAATTCTGTTTTCTAGGCTTTATGGATAGGGAAGTCTTGGAGTTCTCCAGAACCAAAGTTGTGCATCTGGTTCATTTTTAACAAATTAAAGAGTAATTTTTATTTTATTTTTATTTTATACTGTTTAAATGACTGATTTCTGGACCTCCTTCTTTAAAGCACTTGCTTTGCCTGCTCAGTGGCTGAGTGAGTTGTCGTGGAAGGAAATAGTGAACCCCATTGCTCTTGGGTGAGATGGCAGCGTTTCATTCTGTACTGTTCAATCTCAATCCGTGATGGAACACCTTTACTTTCATCCTGTTACACCTCCAGTCTTTAAATCTGCTCTGTAGTTCTGGCGACTAATGTAGTGTCTCCCTCCCTCAACAGGTGCCAAGAACCTGTACATCATCTCCGTTAAAGGCATCAAGGGCAGACTGAACAGGCTTCCTGCCGCAGGTGTGGGTGACATGGTCATGGCCACTGTGAAGAAAGGCAAGCCAGAGCTCAGGAAGAAGGGTATGTCTCATCTCAGTTTTTACACACGCAGCGTCACTTAGTGCATCCATGAACACAGCACTCCATCAGCGCAGGTTAGGCTTGGGTTCTAGGAAATGAAATGAAGTGAGAAAATGGGAGATGTTTCACATTCTTTCAAGAGAAACTTGGACCTTTCAAATGTATCCGGTTCAGAATGCTTGTGCATGATTCTAGACATTATAAGAATAATTATATATTAATTTTTTTTTTTTACCAGTTTTAGATTTGAAATGACTCAGGATTCCCACCATAAACTAAACTAAATTATATTAAACTAGCTAAACTAATTGGCATCTCCAAATTGCCTGTAGAGTGAGCAAGCATGCGTCTGTGTCCTGCGGTGACTGAATTTGGTGACTGATACCCAGTCCGGGGTGTACCCATCAGACCTCTCGTGACCTTTTACAGGACAAGCCTTATAGAGATTGAGTGCATTTGCAATAAATGTTGATTAAGTAACTGTAGTAAAAAAAAGCCAAGTACGGGCCATTTGCTTAACGTGCATGATAGGTTTAAAACGTATAGAGTATAACAAATCGGCCGATCACAACACTTGCGCGCAGTTGCATGTGGAGTGAAATGGCTTGAAGTGGAGACGTGTGTGTACACGACTACCGTACTCTCTACATCTTTGCACTTCAGGCTCATCTATTTTGCAAAGATTCAGCTCGAGCACGTCTTGTAAGCTAGGTCACATAGCGTGTTTGTCCAGAGTTCACATGAACAGCTATAGTCGTATGCGGTTGATAAATCCATCATGTTGCTGCTGGGTGAAATAATCATAGTAAACAACAAAGGTGAAATAAAAAGTGAGTTCATGATGAGTGCATACACAGACATGTCCTTCTCTAAAGCACTTGCTTGGTCTACGTAGTGGCCGAGTGAGTTGTCGTGGAAGGAAACAGTGAAGCCCATCGCTCTTGGGTGAGATGTCAGTTTGTCACGCTGTACTGTTCAATCTCAATCCGCGATGGAACAAAAAAAACACTTGGGTCTTAACACTAAGTCCACAGAGCGGAATAAACACTTCTGAACTTTAAATGCTTCATTAAAAATTCCCATAGCTGTGAGGTTTCTGAGAAGTGAGTAAATTTTCTTGTGTCTCTTGGATGGTCAAGTTTGCAGCATTTTGGTGACTTAACCCAAAAAAAGCAGCATCTGCAGATCAGTTTCATCTACTGCAGCTTTTTGACTTTTTGACCAGTCTTTATTAGTGGTTTAAACTTAACAAGCTTCTTGGACCATGTTCAATTTTATTCTATAGCTGTATGGATTTATGCCTTTTTTTTCAGTACATGATTTGTAGTGAATGAAGTTAAAGGAAAGAGCTTAAATGCTAGTTTATACAGCGCAATTACCTTTTCCTGATGTACATGTCTACGAAGATGTTACATAATTCTTAAGATTTTATTCTGGACTTAAAATCTTGCACATTGGATTTTAACTGAAAAGCAAAAGACCGTAGTGCAAACGTGATGCACAGTATTCACTCTTGTCTCTCTCTCTCTGTGTTCCAGTGCATCCTGCGGTGGTGATACGACAGCGGAAGTCGTACCGGCGAAAAGATGGTGTGTTCCTATATTTCGAAGACAATGCGGGGGTCATAGTAAACAACAAAGGTGAAATGAAAGGTGAGTTCATGAGTGCATACACAGACATGTCCTTCTCTAAAGCACTTGCTTGGTCTACGTAGTGGCTGAGTGAGTTGTCGTGGAAGGAAAAAGTGAAGCCCATCGCTCTTGGGTGAGATGTCAGTTTGTCACGCCGTGCTGTTCAATCTCAATCCGTGATGGAACAAACAAAAGAAACAATTGGTCTAACACTAATTTATGACCTGAGAGTAAAATTGTACTGTTACTGAATTTTTTTCCCACTGTTTTTAGGTTCAGCCATCACAGGACCCGTAGCCAAGGAGTGTGCAGATCTGTGGCCCAGGATTGCTTCTAACGCCGGGAGCATCGCCTGAGCACTCACTCGGCTTGCTTTTCTTTTCAATAAAATATTGAAAGTCCATCCAAGAGTGTGTCTGTGTGAGAGTGGTATAATCTGCTAATCAGATTTTTCTAAACAAGATTTTCAAACTAGGGGTTTTGATGTTGTCATGATTTTATAAATGATCTCAGTATTTTGTGTTGTGTATTTATTTAGTAAATTAATATTACAAATATCACCCCAATCGCCATGACTTTAGTTTTGTTTTGAAGTGTTACTCTGAACAAGTCATAGTTTAAAAAGGCTGTGTAATTTTTTTTTTCTTCTGCTAATACTAAGCTAAAATATACAGTGACTTCTGTAGGTCATTTTATAGACAGTCTGTCACACTCTTTATTCAGCACTACTCGCTCACTGCCTTTCTCGAAATGTGTTTTTTAAATTTATTTTATTTTTAGGCTAACGTTGACTAGTGACCTCTTTGGGGTAATGGTTGGAAAAAGGTGAGCAGTAGATCACTAAACTTGCTTTAATAGGCATTCCCATTGACTGCCTACTGTAATGTTTGGAGTTAAGGTCAAATACTTTATTCTTGATTTAATTTGATCAGAGAATAGAAAAACTTTCTACATGCATACATACAGGGGTTGGGCGATGAAACTGAAACACTTTCCAATTTAGTGTTGGAGCTTTCATGTCTAAATTTGAGCAGCCTGATGGCCAATCTTCATTGATCGCACATTTCACCAGTAAGAGCAGAGTGTGAAGGTTTAATTAGCAGAGTAATGGCACAAAACATTATGGGAGACATATCAAAAGAGTCCAAAAGAATACAAATTGTTGGTGCATGTCTCGCTGGCTCATCTGTGACCAAGACAGCAATTCTTTGTGATGTATCAAGAGCCACAGTATCCCTGGTAGTGATGGACTTCGAGAGTAAAAACACATTGAGTATAGTTTTGCATATTCTAAGTTCAATTAAAGTTCGTAAAGCAAACCCAGTGAGATGCGTCTAGTTAAACATCCCAGTGCTGTTACTGTCTGATATCACCACTCAGGGAACGCCTCTCGTCAAATCCGATAACGTGAATATAATATGTTACAGGCTAGTAATGTGCGGCATACGCGGGTTATTGTGTTGTTTAAAAAAGATTAAGATCAATATTTGCCCATCGAATCTTTTTGTAATGGATAAGTCACTACAATCTGGATTTCAGTTTAGCGTTTAAAAAAAAAAAGAGTTAAAATATTCAGTAATTTGGTTTGAGTCATATAAAAGCTAATAATTAATACGGTGAAGAAAAACAATAGTTCAGATGCCCATTGCGTTTTCAGTTGGTCCCGTTCCCAGTCGAACCGAACCGCACCGTCCTCGACTCAACAGTCTGCAGAAAAACAGTCGCTGTGGCACTTTCCTGCTCATTATCACAACACAATTCATTTAAATCCTCTGAAACGTGCAGATTTTAATCAAACTCAGAAGCGACGCTGATGCTGCTTTCATCGCGTCCATCTCTCAGCTGCTGCGGCCTCGAACAAAACCTTTATCACGAAAAGCGCCTCAGTGCTGCTGGAACCCAGAGCTCGAACACTGACGAGCTGCTTCAGACGTCATCATATTCACTGTTTATTCACTCTAATATCAAACCCATTTATTACACACAATGACCAGAGGAGCGAGGGAACGAGAGGAACGCGGTACTGCTGAGAGGAGAAAATGGGAAGGTGAATCTCTGACCTGGGCTGCTGTTCACACATTCAAAATGAACGGATTCAATGGCGCTATGAAATGAGTTTTTAGCTAGAATAAATGTGTAACAATGAGAGGAAACATACATAGCAAAAATATATGTCTTTATTGTATCTATATTATTATTATTATTATTATTATTATTATTATTATTTAATAAAAGCATGCATAAATAATATTTTGGGAGATTATTGTATATTTAGAAGTATGTACACTTATTCTCTATATCCATCCATCCATCTAGAACCTCTGTAGTCCAACTAGGGACAGTGAAAGCCATTGATTAACGCTGTAATTATTCCCACTGTACGACCAATGTCGGACTACCGGTCAACATTCACACACTACAAGCGATTTGGGAATGCCAATTAACCTAATCCGCACGTCGTTGGACTGTGGGAGGAAACCCCCCAAACACGGACACACAGGGCCCAAAAGCGAGAATTGAACCCAGACCCTGGAGGTGCAAGTAGGAGGTGCTGCTACTATTCCCTATACAGGATACCAAAATTCAGAACCTGGAAATGTTTACGTTTTTAATGTTTAACCGGTTAATTTATCGAATAACAATAAAAATGGAAACAAATCAACAAATTTGTTTTCTTTTAAAAAAAAATTAATAATAAACATAGAATTAAATCATACATTATACTCTCCAGGGACAAAAGCTTTGTCCAAGATGTCTCGGTATACCGAGGGATTAAGCTTGACCATCACTGGGGATAAGGGGCCTGATTGAAACACCTGAATTCAATATTTAACAGGTTTGGATAAATACTTTTGTCCATACAGTGTAAATAAAAGGGATTAAAAAAGAATAATAGGAGTTTTAATGCCAGCACTAAGCAATATTTATACTATGTACTGTATATACTGTAAGATTCTTCTTCTTCTTTCTCTTTTCATCATTATTATTATTATTATTATTTTTTCAATTATTATTATTTACTAACAGCTGAACAACAAAAGCATTCAGAAATAACATTTTGGTAGATTATTGCATGTTTAGAAGTATGCTCACTAATTATATATATGAATATATTATCTATACTTAAACTCTGTCTTTAACTGGTTAACTTATCAAATGACAATAAAAATCGAAACAAATAAACAGAACTGTTGAATAATAAACATAATACATTGGAATTTTATTACCAGCACGAGGGGGCGCCAAAAACACTGTTTATACCACGTGTGAGCTTTCCTGCACACGTGACTGTAAAATCAACGTAATATGATTTAAAAAATAACTATCATTAAATTATGCATCGCGGGATAACGACTATGGGTTTAAAAACAGTATTAAACGGAGAAAATAATTTACTATTAAAATAATAAAAGAAAAACTCCATGTGACTCCATCGAATCCAAAATGGCGACCCCGTGCCTGTTGCCATGGTGACCAGTACGCGTAAACACGCCAGCGCGTGCCCGTGGCTACAGGCTAGTTGGTTAGCCCCGGGTTAAACTGAACTAGGAACAGAACGCCGCATTAGACACACCGGGACATGGAGAAATGTGCTGTGATCGATTTCTCCGCGCTGCACGAGGAGCTGGCTCGCGCCGTGCAGGCGGACAAGAAACACCGGAGAGAAAACGAGGCGAAACTCCGCGCGATTCAGCAGAAAGTCGCCTCTTATGAGGAGTTTCGGTAACAGAGGCACTTTTCTCTTCGTTTTTATTATCATTAATTTTTAGATAAACAAATACTAGATTTGAGGGGATGAAACAACAACAGTAATATGATTGTTTTTTTTTCTTCTGAATTACGCGCAGTACAGGCGGAATAATAAATCATTTAATAATACCTGTTGGCTTTTTATTGGTCTTAAATGTGCTGCAGTGAATTTTTGTTTTTATCTCTTACATGTACAAATAACTTTCAGGATGTAGATAACATCATAAAAACAATCAAATAAACCACAGACTTCGGGAAAATAACTAATAAACCTTATTGATTGTAACTGAGTTCTGGTTCGGAATGCTTGCTTCTGATTGGATGTGACTCCTGTCAGTCATTTGATAGACACTCAAGGGATGAACTTAGATCCTGGGGGGCGGGGCTTCAAAGGCATGGGCAAGGATTAGGTTAAAAATACAACTAACTAACTAACATCCTGGTACAGAATTCTTGCTTCTTATTGGATGTGACCCCTGTTAGTCATTTTATAGATTAGACAGGGATTAAGTTAACTAACTAACTAACTAACTAACTAACTAACTAACTAACATCCTGGTACAGAATTCTTGCTTCTTATTGGATGTCACCCGTGTTAGTCATTTTATAGATTAGACAGGGATTAGCTAACTAACTAACTAACTAACTAACTAACTAACTAACTAACTAACTAACTAACATCCTGGTACAGAATTCTTGCTTCTTATTGGATGTGACCCCTGTTAGTCATTTTATAGATTAGACAGGGATTAGCTAACTAACTAACTAACTAACTAACTAACTAACTAACTAACTAACATCCTGGTACAGAATTCTTGCTTCTTATTGGATGTGACCCGTGTTAGTCATTTTATAGATTAGACAGGGATTAGCTAGCTAACTAACTAACTAACTAACTAACTAACTAACTAACTAACTAACTAACCAACTAACTAACTAACATCCTGGTACAGAATTCTTGCTTCTTATTGGATGTGACCCCTGTTAGTCATTTTATAGATTAGACAGGGATTAGCTAGCTAACTAACTAACTAACTAACTAACTAACTAACTAACTAACTAACTAACCAACTAACTAACTAACATCCTGGTACAGAATTCTTGCTTCTTATTGGATGTGACCCCTGTTAGTCATTTTATAGATTAGACAGGGATTAAGTTAACTAACTAACTAACTAACTAACTAACTAACTAACTAACTAACCAATTAGTAATCTAACTAACAGAACGCCTGCTTTTGATTGTATGAGACTCCTGTCAGTCATTTCATAGACACATGGATAAACTTAGATCCTGGGGGGGCTTAAAATAATTTATTATCTATGGTCTGTAATAAAGCTCCGTTCATTTTTAGACTTAAAAAACAACATATATGCATACGCCTCAGCATTGTGCAGTATAGAGCGATGTCCTTTTTTTCAGCACAACCTAGGCAACATGATAAACAGAATTTTAACCAACTACCCAAACATTACTGAGCAAAACATAGAAAAATGGGTCACATAGGCAAAGAAATAGCACAGACACACATGATCAGGTGTTTTTCTGCTGTTTTTTTTTTTGTTTGTTTGTTGTGGTTTTGTTGCCCCCCGAAAAAAAATTGTGCTCATTTCGTGAGTTCTACATTTCTGCGACATGATTCCTATATTCCGGTAGTGGTAAAATGTGCACGGTATAGAAGTAATGATCCTGTAGCTTTTGTTTTACCTGACACGTCCAAAAATCCAAATGCCCACTTTAATGCCTGAAGCCTCCCCGTTAACACACACCAGCAAGGCTTCCATGTAAGCACATTATATACTTTTCAACAGTTATTGATCTATGCCGTGTTCCCGACATGTGTTTGTGCCGCCTGAGTTTTCAGGGTTTCAATTTAAACACTAATTATTGATAAATATAACATTAACTGCTGTGTGTTGTTTTGTTTCAGTGACATTGTACAAGCATCTCACCTGAAGCCTTTAGATAAGAAGGACAAAAACGCACCACGGAAACAACCCTGGAACCCGATCAGTACCGAAAACAAGGAACTGACCCACACCGGCCCCGACGCACAGCAGGTCACATGTTTATTATGATGTGATTTATCCTAATTAATTATGCCACAATATCACCTTTACTTTTCTGATCTGATACTGACACCTGGTATCACAAGGTCTTTTTTTTTTTCTATTTATTAAATTGGTAAAAGAATATATTTATCTGTTGTATACTATATATTTTGAAATGAAAGGATTATATTGTTGTTGTTGTTCCAGTGTGTGCTGTGTGAATCGCAGCCTCGCAGCGCGTCAGAGTTCAGTCGAGCCTGGCGCAGGTTTAAGGGCAGCTCGGTGGAGAAGTACGCTCTCCTGCTCAGGCTGGGTGGAGAGAACCTGAGGGAGATGTTCCACACTGAGGTGGGCTTCGGGCTCCTGGGCGAGTTCCTGACGGTCCTCTGTGAGTGTTTGAGGCCCGGGGACGAGGAGGCCGTGATCGCAGTGCTGCAGGGCCTCTCGCTGACAGGCCGCTTCAGCCTCGGCGTGTCTCTGCTGAGTGGAGAGGAGAGGAGAGCGTGTGAGCGTCTCCTCTCCAACCTGCTGGAGACTAATGAGAGTGAGAAAGAACGATCTGCAGTGTGTGAACCACAGACTGAGCAGGATGATGGGCCTGGGGTGACTGGGAGGGTCACGGCTTTGATGGAAACGTATGGCGTCTGTGGAAATGCAAAATATGTATAGTATATATATAAAAAATAAATAAATCTGAATTAAAATAAAATAAAATGAAAAAAGTTAATTATGGTCCCGTGCACAATGTTTACAAACATCAAACATACAAACAAAAACATACATAAAAACACAAATAAAACGAATAACTTAATACAACTGTAGCTCAATTTAAAATTTTAATTATAACAAAATTCAACCAATTTCTTGATATTTTTAATATTTCATTAAAATAATCAGATGAATATGTTTTTTTCTTCATTTAATAAATTTCCATGTACATTATTATTATTATATTATTGTTATTATTATTATTAATAACTTTTTTGGGGTAAAACTTGCAATGCATGTGGGTTTGGGAAAAGTCAAATAAATGTTACTATTGAAATAACTCAAGCAATTTACAGTTAAACAAATGTAAATCTTTAGATGCAGGTTTAATCAGTGCATAAATCATTTCTATTAAATACATTTCATTAAAATAATTACATACATATTTTACTATGGTTCGCAATGCATGTGGGGCAAATAAAAGTCAAATAAATGTTTTCTAATGAAAGTGTCTTGATGCAGGTTCAATCAGTGCATAAATATTTAATGTCAACAATACATTCCATTAAAATAATTGTAATATGTTTTTATTGAATAGGATTGATTGATATATTCATTTCCACAGGCTCCGATGGGATTTGGTGCGGGGGAACGTTAAATCTTGTGCATCGTGTCTATTTCTCCTGTATATCAGCTCCAGTTTCACCAGCGTTCCATCCAAATCACTGCTGCGATGATTTAAACCGCCGTCCTGTGACAGTTAAACGACACCCAACTGTCACTTCAAACCACAGTGCACTCGTCCATGCAGCAAGTAGTGAGTTTTGACATGACTATGTCTCCTGCAGTCTTGTTCCTGTCCTTGTGTCCTCTCCTACTGAGCGCCTATCAAGCTCCCGAGGACAAGGAGGACATCTTTGCCACCCGATCGTGTCCTGCGTTCCTGGTGTTCGATAACGCAGCGTTCATGGCCGACATGACGGTGGAGCTGCCGTGTCACTGTAAACCAGCAGACGTCCTTTCAGTGGTGTGGTACTATCAGAAGCACCCGAGTCCCAGCAGCGCTAGGGTCCTGACCGATTTCTCGGGCACTGCGATAACGGATTCTTCTAAAGTTGGAAGTGAAGTGAACCTGCGCGAGCGCTTCTCCATCCGTTTATTCAGCCTGCTCATCTTCCGGGCGCAGCACGGCGACTCGGGGCATTACGTCTGCGGCACGGCATCGGGCCAGTTCTTCTACGGATATGATGTGGACATCCAGGTTACTATAAATATTCTCTTTCCCAAGAACTTGGAAAAACCAACCGGACCACAGGAACTCGAGTCCAACCCGAACCAGCAGTTTCAGGTGTTTACCAGCTACTGGCCTTGGTCGGTGTGTGACCGGTGCGACGTACGAGGTGAGCAGGTCCGAGTGGGGCTCTGCTATGTCAAGAGTGATTATCTCCAAGTGCGCTATCTTCATCAGGTGGAAGACGTGATCTCGTGCGGTTCCTCTGCGGTTCCTCTGCGCTTCGGGCTGAGTGGCGCGGGTTACGGCGCCGAGCTCAGCGTCAGAACCTGCAAATCTTTCTGCCCTCCAAAACCACCAGTCAACCCACAGCGGCAAGCTCTGCTCGAGTTCCTCGGATACGGCGATCAAGCTTCTCCTGGAGTTCCGGTCTACTACCATAACCAGCCAGCAAACACCGATCTCATCCTGTCGTGTCCTAAAGCGAGACCCGAGCACGCAGTGGCGTGGGATAAAGGCTCCACTCCGCTTTATCTCTCTCAGTACATGTACGGAGTGGATACCAACCGGCGTGTCTTTATAGATCTAGGTCACCATCTTCACTTCACACCCGTGAGAACGGAGGACAGAGGGACGTACTACTGCTGGATCCAAGGCAGGAAGTCTGCCGAGATCAGACTCGGGGTGTTTACGGAGCTCGGGCGAAGGCGCAGCTTACTCGACCCAGAGTCTCTGTTTGGACTCCGCTTCATCCTCCGGTGCTACGCCGTCTTTACCGCCGTGTTTCTCCTCTTCGTGTCTGTTCGATTCGTTTGTGAACTAATCTCAGAACTAAAAGCCCTGGGATAGCTTTCAATAAATGTGTTTTTAATCTTCTGGGCTGAGCAAGGAAATAGAAAGCAATATGCAGAACAGATCGTCTATATATATATATATATATATATATATATATATATATATATATATATATATATATATATATATATGTGTGTATTTTATTGCACATGCACTTAGTTAAGAGCTTTTCTTCTCACAATGGGTTTCAGTGGAAACTTCCAGGGTGTGTTTCATCTTCTTTGTTTAAACTATGGTGGTGGTGGAGATTATTATTATTATTATTATTATTAAGTTATTATTATTGAGTTATTAATGTTTGTATGGTTATTATTTAGATATTGTAGTTGTAAGGCTAACAGACTGGCCACTTAAGAATAAAAGAGGTTACTTTAAAATGCCATAACTAAAAACAAGTACAAATACTGTGCAACTTTTAACTGTATCTTTAATAAATATTTATGAGAAAGGTTCATAGTTGCATTATTGTACATTCAGTGAAATGTGTGCATTAACCATAAAACGGCCTTTGGAAGTCATTTTACTCAGGAAGGGCTTGGTTTAAAGTACACTTGCACTTACTGTATATAGGAAAATAATTTATTACTAACAAAAAACTTTAGCGAAAGTATACAGTGTATATAAATAGATGAAAAAAAAATGTCTTTATGGTTCTTGCTTTCCTTTCATGAACCTTAAACATGGACCCTGTGCAGTCGTTTCATGTTGGAACTGGTTTCAGAAGTTGGGTTTGGCCCTTTACTTTCAGCGAAAAGAACTCTTTTGGCCATTTTGGACAATTCCATTCTCTTTGTGGGAATGGTTTTTGGGACGACCCCTTCCAGTTCCAACATGACTGCGCACCACTGCACACATGGCTGCATATAAATATATTTATTTTTTATATGTGATTCATATAATTTGTTTCAAAATAGAGCTCAGGTTCATTAAGGTGCAGTCATCTAAAAAAACAAAAAAAAAACAAATCTCTTGCTCAATTTTGGATTAAGGTTTGTTCAAGGGCCTTAGTGTGTCTCTTTTCACATCATGGGATTTAAACTCATAACCTTCTGTTCAGTAGTGCAGAACTGTACACCACCCAGAATTCACAGTTCTGTACTGACCTGCAAAAGTTAACAGAAAACACAAACTGAGTGCTTAGAAAAGCTGCAAACCCTGTGGAAAACAGAATCTCCGCTAGGGGGCGCCACTACATCATGTGCATATAGACTACGTTGCAGAACCTCACTATTGACATTGGTGCTTAATTGAGAAATCTAAATAGCAAAACCTGTTCCTTCTATCTACTCATTTGACATTTTATTTGTGTGGTAAAAATCATGTACACGTGTCGTGTTGGGCAGCAAGAAACCGACTTCGCCGATTCAACTCATCTGCGCGAGCTTCAATAAGTGAACTGAATCACACTTCAGATTTGACTCTTTCCAAAGTAACCAAAGTAACTTCTCTTACCCTCACTAGTATTTTGTCACGTGTTAGTGACTGAACACAGACTGTGTAAGGTCTATAAGCAGACACAGAGCATAGTGGTGGGGGTTTGACTGAGCACGCGCACATGTGTGTGTGTGTGTGTGTGTGTGTGTGTGTGTATAGAGAATTTGTTTGTTCTGGCTGTACATGATGATTTTAATGTTAATTTCTTTTAATTTCGATGATTATGGTTTAAAGTGAATGAAAACCTAAATTTTAGTATCTCCGAAAACTTGAATATTGTGAAAAAGTGTAATATTGGCGACTCATGGTGTCACACTCTAATCAGCGAATTAACTCAAAACACCTGCAAAGGTTTCCCGAGCCTTTAAATGACACCATGGTCATTGCTAAAGAAGCTGTCTGTTTTCGCAGAGTGCCGTATCCAAGCTCATTAATAGAGAGTTGAATGGAGGGAAAGAATCTGGTAGAAAAAGGTGCAGAAGCAACAGGGATAACCGCAGCCTTAAACGGATCAATCAACAATTTGGAGGAGATTCACAAGGAGTGGACTGCAGCTGGAGTCAGCGCTTCAAGAGGCACCACACACAGACGTATCCAGGACACGGGCTACGACTGTCGCATTCCTTGGGTCAAGCCACTCGTGATAAGTTGAGATCATTTCAGAGGTGTTTTACCTGGGCTAAGACAAAACGGACTGGAATGTTGCTAAGCGGCCCAAAGTCCTCTTTTTTCAGATGAAAGTCAATTTTGCAGTTTACTTGGAAATCAAGGTACCAGAGTCTGGAGAAGGAAGAGGAGAGGCACAGAATCCAAGTTGCTTGAAGTGCAGTGTAAAGTTTGCACAGTGGTCGTTTGAGGAGCCCTGTTATCTCCACTATTGGTCCACTGTGTTTTATCAGGTCCAAGGTCAGCACAGCCATCTACCGGGAAGTTTTACTTCATGCATCCCTTGCATGCTTTATGGAGATGCTGATTTAATTTACCGGCAGGACTTGGCACCTGCCCAGACTGTCAAAAGTACTAATACCTGGTTTAAGGACAATAGTATCCGTGTCCTTGATTGGCCAACAAACTCGCCCAACCTAAACCCCATGGAAAATCTATAGTATATTGTGAAGAGGAAGATGGGAGACACCAGACCCAACAACACAGAAGGGCTGAAGGCCGCGAGCAGAGCAACCTGGGCCTCCACAACACCTCAGCAGTGCCACAGACCGACGGGCTCCATGTCACACCGCATTGCTGCCGTAATTCATGAAAGGAAGCCCGACCAAGTATTGAGGCTGTACATGTTCCGTAGTCCAACATTTCTGTGTTAAAAATATTTTTTTTGTTGGTCTTAAGTAATGTTCTAATTTTCGGAGATACTGAAGTTTGGGTTTTCGTTACCTGTAAGCCATAATCATCAAAATTAAAACAATTAAGAACTTAAAATACTTCAGTCTGTATGTAATGAATCTGTATAATATAGGAGTTTCACGTTCTGAATTTAATTACTGAAATAAATAAGAAACCTTTGATGATATTCTAGTTTATTGAGATGCACCTGTATATACACAATATACTGTATATACAGTATGTCTGTGTGTGTGTGTGTGTGTGTGTGTGTGTTTGAATGTGGTTATATATGTTTGTATAAGTGTGTGTGTGTGTGTACATGTATATATGTGTGTATGTTTGTGTGTATATGTGTGTGTGTATGTGCATATATGTGTGTGTGTGTGTGTGTGTGTGTGTATGTGTGTATATATCTGTGTGTATGTATGTGTGTGTGTATGTGTATATATGTGTGTGTATGTGTGTATATGTGTATGTATGTGTGTGTGTGTGTGTGTGTGTATATATGTGTGTGTATATGTGTATGTATGTGTGTGTGTGTGTGTGTATATATGTGTGTATATGTGTATGTATGTGTGTATATGTGTATGTATGTGTGTGTGTGTGTGTGTGTGTGTGTGTGTATGTGTGTATATGTGTGTGTATGTGTGTATGTATGTATGTGTGTGTGTGTGTGTGTGTGTGTGTGTATATATATATGTGTGTGTATGTGTGTATATGTGTGTATATGTATATGTGTGTGTGTGTGTGTGTGTGTGTATATGTGTGTATATGTGTATGTATGTGTGTATATGTGTATGTATGTGTGTGTGTGTGTGTGTGTGTGTGTGTATATATGTGTGTATATGTGTATGTATGTGTGCATATGTGTATGTATGTGTGTGTGTGTGTGTATGTGTGTATATGTGTGTGTATGTGTGTATATGTGTATGTATGTGTGTGTGTGTATATATGTGTATGCGTGTGTGTGTGTGTGTGTTCTGCACTTCTGTGTGATGACGCGTCTCCGCTTCTGCTTTCAAAGCGCGAGGCCACAGACGCAGTTTTGCAGACTGAGTTTCCGGAGCAGCGCACACTCACACACACGCACACACACTTTGACACACACACTCTCTCCCTCTCTCTCACACACACACGCACTTGCGCGTTCTCTCTCCCCGCGCGATGAAGGAGCAGGGCTGTGCGGAAGAGATCGCGAGCGTCCTGCGCGAGGCCCCCGCGGCGCGGAAAGCGCTCCTGGATAACTACAGCAACCTGCGCAATGTGGCGGAGTACTGCGAGAACAACTACCTGCAGGTGAGACACACACACACACACACGGGTCTGAGTAGTGTCCGCTCATCTCACTGACTCTGTCCAACTTCCACACACACACACACACACACACACACACATTAAACCGTCTCTGTCACTTGGGCGGGACCATCAGCACTGAGGTCCTTTAACCAGACTCGAGCTCTTCATATACATCAGTCATCCTGAACTAGTGTATATAATCTAGAGGAGTACACTATACTCACTCTCACCGGTGAAACACAGATTACATACAGAAGTATTCAGATGTCCCTTCATTAGGGGACACGGTGGTTTAGTGGTTAGCACGGTGGCCTCGCACCTTCAGGGTCAGGGTTCGATTCCCCGTGTCGGCTCGGCTCGGCTCTGTGTGCATGGAGTTTGTATGAGTTTGAGTTTCCTCCAGGTCTTCTGGTTTCCTCCCACAATCCAAATATTAGGCTAATTGGCGTTACCAATTGTGGAATTGTTGTGTGTGTGTATGGATTGGCATCCCATCCAGGGCGTACGCCTAAGTCTCCTAGGATAGGCTCCAGGCCCTCCACGACCCTGTATACAGAATAAAGCGGTATAGACGATGAATGAGTGAGTGTTGCTTCATTAGTGTTATTTTATGAATTAATGTGCACACATTACATCAGATAATATTTCTGAGTAAACTTTCAGGTCACTTCCGCAATGACTTTTTTTTTGTTTGTTTTTAGCTTCCATGCTGATTTGGTTTGGTCTGCATTTTTTCGTTTATGCATCATACATTATACTGTATAATATAGGATATACGGTACTTCAGTATAACGACAGTCAATATAACAAGATGACGAACGCCATTATGTTATCTAATGACGGGGAACATCGATTCAGTTATATATTGCGATTCTTTTGTGTGGCAATTTATGTATTACGACACCGATTTTAATTCATCATTTTTTTTTTTTTGTATTTAGATATGTTTGCATTTGAAGTGGTAAAATGTTGCTGTTCCTCTGCTGTTGCTGTTCCTCTATTCACACATCGCCAGGCACTGCAGCATTCTGTGTGCTAGGAGCAGATTATCTGGCAAGTTTGTTTTGCTGTCTGGAAAAAAAAAATCTAATAGAGATTAAAGAATAAATTAAAGAATTAAAGTTATGCAAATCAAATCAGTACCTGGGTATCGTGATGATATTGCATGCGGTTGTCCCTGGTGATTCCCGTCCCTAATGTTAGTGTTGGTGCAGAAGAATTCAAGTGTTCCTATGGAATGGACTGGAACTTGAGCCTCCTCTACATCCCAAAATCAGTGCCTGTTAATAATCTCATTAATGTTCGCTAGTAGCTAGTAGTGAATTAACAAGAATCCTCACAGCCGTGCTCCAGAATCTAGCAGAAAGCCTTTTCAGAAGAATGGAGCTTATTATTATAACATGACTCTACTGCGTATATAACCTCTAATGCCCAAGGGTGCACAAACTTTTGACCAAGTATAATAAAAAAAAAAATGTAAACCATTATTCTTTTCTACTAACAACTAACACAGGAATTTGTATGCTACAAATGCTCTGTAAGAAGGTTTATGTAAACAATTTATGGAAGGAGTCTCCAGTGTCAAGGCTTTGTAACACTAAGATGCAAAGCTGTAACTTTTCTAAAATGTTCAGGACTGATGACTTAACGCTGCATCAATATGACATGTTTGTCTTATTAAGTTGACCTGAGCAAAAGCAGAAAAAAAAAAAAGAGACTGGGGATGAGAATGAGAATGACTGTAACATAATAAATAAAACTACAGAAGCATCAAATGTACAACATGGCATTCTTTAATAAACAATTTACAGGATAATCATTTATCCTAACTTAATAGTTTGTACTTTAACTGTCTCAGAAGTGGGAAAAGCACACGAATCCCATATTTGAGTAAAAGTAGAGATTCCCTATGCAAATATTACTCAAGTAAAAATAAGTTCTCCCTTTACTTGTGCAATTGAGTCAATGTACAGAAGTGCTCATCTTTCAATGTACTTTTATAGTAAAAAAAAAAAACGGTGTGTTTCCTGATAGTGAATGTGCTTTATGCTTTATTGTCGCCGTCTGCCAACAACTCCGCTTCCAATTTCAACCTGTTGCGTTACTAGGCGCGTCTTGAAGGAAAATCAAATCACCCAATTACACATAATATTCAGCAGGTCACAGTGTTAGTGATTATTTTCCCATAACAGCCAGGCAGCAGACGAGGTGATCCAAAAAGGAAACGGGAAACAGGACGATAGATAGTAAATATCGCGTGTGACATGCTTATCAATGGTGTTCGGGTCACAACATGTCACTGAGGTCACTCAAGTACTGAAATGACGGGGAGAGGAACTGGAGACGAAAGGAACTGTGTATGTAAAGTCAAAAACAGAGTCCTCAGATATTATCCTCACTTCATGTGAAAGTTCATGACTCTGAGAATGTAATGGATTAAACTCGAGAAAGTGTGTAAGTGAAAGGGACATTAGAAGATGACTGTGTCTTACCTAATCCAGTAGATACATTCATTCATGGCAGACTACATTGTTGTTCTTGTGTTTTGAAAGGAAATCAGGTTGAGGCAATGGTACTGTAGGTCATGTGGTTGAGACTCTGGGTTGCTGGTTGTAGGATCACAGGCTGTTCGAGCCCCGTCACCATTGTTGAGTCCTTGGGCAAGACCATTAACCCTACAGTACATGCCATACAGATTGTATGGGTGTAGGGTTAAATGTCTTGCCCAAGGACCCAACGGTGGTGACCTAGCGGTGACAGGGCTTGAACCCAGGCACCGCACATAATGCTGGTCCCAAGCCCGGGTAGGAAATCTTGCAGATCAGATGATTTCATGTGGTGACCATTGGGGATAAAAGGGACAAAGCCCAAGAATAAAAAGTGGCAAAAATCAGAAAGATAAAGTGTTTTGTTTGCCTTCAGCGTGTGTGAGCTTTTCTCTGAAGCTACAAAGCTAATGTTGCTAATAAGAAGTGAAATTTTTTGTCTCACTTGAAATCTTTCCTGAACACATAATCTTTAATCTTAATACACTGTATATATTGTGTATTGTGACTGGATTGTAAACATCATTTTTAAATCTCGTTGAGCTTTTCTCTATTATCTAACTAGTCCTGAAGTAGCGGACCTAGCAAAGCCGCTAGTTTTTAAATACATTTTTCTTCTCTTTTAAACTTGGAATGAGTTCAATAGATTTATTTGAGTTGATGAGTAGAATAGCAATCGATTTATACTCGGTTTAACCTGGTTGTTATTTCGATTGTCATTTGAGTTGGCTAGTTGTGGAACAGGTTAGCTTGGAACATGCTAAATCTACCTCACTGAGGGAAGAATCCCTGACGAAAGCGCCAGCTTAGATGTTACCAGATTATTTGTTCATGATCACGATGCTGCAGGATCTCATGCTGAGGACGAATTATGAAATGCTTTTATTTGCTAAGAGTTCTGGTTCCTGTAATGAAGTGTGTTCTGTCACTAGCTGCGCTCTTCAGCATGAGCTCAGACACGACATTTCTTTCCCTTCGCGTCTAATCGGAGCAAAACTCAGCTCTCCGCGATCTTTACAGTCATCTCGGATGTTTGACATTTCGCGCGTTAAACCTCAGAGAGAAGCGGGTCACACCCTGTGCTTGATGTTTATTCACTCAGATTTTTCTTGTCAGGGTTCATTTGGGACGTACAAAGACAGAGATTAAAAAAAAAAAAAAAAAAATGCATTCAGGGTGTTTCAGAATACTGCTTGGTTTTTAAGGACAGGAGCAGCGTTGTGGTTTAGCTGGGGGCTGCGCGTGTGTATCTGTGTGTGTTGTTGTGATTGGTGTTTGTTAACATTTTTCTTGTTTTTTTTGCTGTTTGTCTCATCCAGAAGAAGACTTACTGTGTGTCTTTGTTGTGAGACAAATCCTGATGGTTATGTTTCTCTGATAGCTTTAGCTGGGTGTCGACTCCACCAACAAACACGTCCTGAGACACACACACACACACACACACACACACACACACACACACACACACTCATTTCCTCCTGGTGGACACTTATAAATAATGTAGCTGAGGCGCGGATGTGGCGCTTATAAATAAAGAGCATTTTATTTAATTCGCATCAAGATCAATAACATTTCTCTCAGAACTCATCAAAGACATCAAATCCATCTATCCATCTATCTATCTATAATGAGTGTAAAGCAGGAGCGAGTGTATTTCAGGACACAGGATGCTGTGATCTGTCAGGACGGTCAGATGAAGCGTGTCCCGGTTCCTCTGTTTCTCTGGAGTTTGATCTGTTGTTTTAAATGCAGCACTCATCTTCCATACATTACTGTATGTGACAGATTTATAATCTATAATCTATAATATATATATATGTTCAGCTGAGTTTGACTGTGTGCGTGTGTGTGTGTGTGTGTGTGTGTTACAGGCTGGCGGGGACAGCATCAAAGCGCTGGAGGAAACCAAGGCCTTCACCACTCAGTCTTTGGCCAGCGTGGCGTATCAGATTAGCACGTTAGCCACCAACGTGCTGAAACTCCTGGACGCTCAGTGCTCCCAGCTCCGGCACATCGAGTCGAACATCAACCTCATCGGACTGGTAAGGACGTCAAGTC
>QNUK01000370.1:110000-232500 GCA_013621035.1 Clarias magur
TGTCTGCTTCTGAATGACAACAGGATGTAGCTTGTTTTAAATGTATCATCACACAGATAAAATTAGGTCTTTCATAAACGAAAACTGGGAGCTGAGAGCTGAGAGCGTACGGCTGTGGTGTGAGACCGGAGATCGGTGTGATAGCGACAGCAACGAGCTGTAGTCACACCTGTAGAGCAGCAGAGACACAACCTGTACTGTCGCGAGGTCAGGAATTTAGTCGAAAAATAAACAAACAAATAAAGAAAATTAGGGAAAAAAAAAAAAAAATATATATATATATATATGACTAAAATTAAAATCACACTTTCTTTAACTTCCTTAGATGAACGGGATAAAGTTCGACTTCAAACTTGAAGCAGCAAATCAGATCTAAATGTATTTAGAATTTCATGTAGATGACTTCGACATTGTAAAAGTGTCATAGATGTTACAAAGCTCCGACACTGGAGACTCCTTCCACAATCTGTTCATTAGTAATATTAGACCACACCCAGCATCATGCTGTTCGATCTGTTACCATAGAAACGATAATTGAATGCCTCCCGCCAAAGCACCAAACACTTTGTATTGTTCAGAGTTGCTATGGCAACACCGCGGACATGTTTCCCTGTAGCTCGAGAAGATGTGATGAAAGTGCTGTGAAAAGGTTTTTGCCCCTTCTTGATTTAATTTTTTTAATTTTTAAATTTTTTTTGCAATTTTGTCACACTTCAATGACTCAGAGTATCAAACTAATTTTAATATTACACAAAGATAAGCCGAGTAAATGCAAAATGCACTTTTTAATTTTATGATTATGTGATGATAAGGGGGAAAAAAAAAAAAAAACCTGCTTAACTCTGCTAAATCATGAATGAACTGTGATTTGTGGAAAGCTGAGTTAGGTTTCACTTACCACACCCAGGCACGATTAACTAACATCTAAAGAACTGCGGGCCTCACTCGCCTCAGCGAAGGTCAGTGTTTATGATTCAACAATAGGAAAAAGAGATGTGGCAAAAATGCCCTTCATGGGAGAGATCCCAGGCGAAAGCCACTGCGGTCCGAATTGACTCGTCTCAGATTTGCCAAAAAAAAAAAAAAACATCTGGATTATCCTCAAGACTTCTGGGCAGATATTTTGTGGCCTGATAAGAGATAATTTAATCAAATAATATAATAATTTTATAAAAAGCATCATATGAACAGTGAAACATGGTGGTGGTGGTGTGATGGTCTGGGGATTTACAGCTTCAACACCTGGACGACTTGCCATAATTGACAGAACCATGAATCCTAAAAGGAGAACGCCCGGCCCTCGGTTCATGACCTCAAGCTGAAGCACGCTTGGGTTCCGCAGCAGGACGCTGATCTGAAACACACCAGCAAGTCCACTCTGGATGGTTCTGAAATGGCCTGGTCGAAGTCCGGACTTAAACCCGATGGAGATCCTTTAAACAGGTCGTGCAGCCTTGGAAACCCGGCAATGTGGCTGAAATAAAACAATTCTGCAAAGGAGAGCGGGCCAGAATTCCTCCACAGCCATGTGAAAGACTCACGGCGAGTCGTCCCAAATGCTTGATTGCAGTCCAGATCTTATATTTAGGGGGCAATTACTTTTTCACATAGTGCCAGGTAGGTTTGGATTGCTTTTTTACCTTTATTAAATGAAATCATCATTTGATTTGATCATGCATTTTGTATTTATTCACGTTATCTTTGTGTAACATCAGAATGTGTTTGATGATCTCAATCATGTAAAAGAAATAAAAATAAAGATAAATAATCTGCGTATGAATCTGAGATGGCAGGTATTTTCTGCTAACCATCAACAGGGTCTTTGTATTGAAGTGGGCGGGGCTTCCACAGTGCAGTATGATGTCATACACTCCCCAGTTTGTATTTGAAGCAGCAGCCTGACTCAAAAAGTCGATCTGTACGCACTGTGAGAAACACTCCCACTCTGACCTCTAGGCAGGAAGTAGTAAAGGTGTTCACTTCCTGGAACCTTTTCACCTTCGCTCTTCAGGACTCCGATGCGTGTTGTTGATATAATAATATAATAATATAATCGCTCTCTTTGTCTGTTTATCACAGAGTTTTTGTGTTTTTGCACCAGTGACATGTTTGTTTCTCACTCTTTGCGACATATATAAAGTGTAAAGTGTGTGTGTGTTTGTGTGTGTGTGTGTGTGTGTGTGTGTACGTAGTGTGATTTCCCAGTGTCGTTTCAGCTCTAACACTCTTCACCACATCCTGCATGTAAAGCAGCAGGGATTGACAGCAATTAGCAGTACACACACACACACACACACACACACACACACACACACACACTCAGTCACACAGAGACAAATGCACATTCAGTCTACACCTTTTATTCTCTTCGTCTCTCACCCTTGTCTTTTCTCAAATGTACACACACACACACACACACACACACACACACACACACACACACACACACACACACACACACACACACAGCCTGGCTGGTGACCATCAAAGCACCGTGGGAAAATGGTGAGAGAAATGAACTGGGGTTGTGGAAACTCATTAGGTTCACTGATGCCTTCGCCAAATCCGTCCTGAATCTGACACACACACACACACACACACACACACACACACACACACACACTGTTACTGTGTAAAGGAATGTAATGTGTTTACACTCGCTTCTTCAAATATAAATGGCACAAATGAAAGAAACTCACATGACCACCAAGACACACACACACACACACACACACACACACACACACACACACACACATTTAGTAGTTTAGTGTGCAGCGTGGGAGTTAGCCGTGGGTTGAGTTTGTATTACCAGACCAGGCGCGTTGGGACGGCATTCACTGGTAAAAATATGTGACGCAGAACATTTCCTACGAATGCATTCAGATACGTTAGTACCTGTCTACCGTTATCTGGGTTGCATGTACAGTATATCTGTCAGTGACTTATAGCTAAGTGGGGTTCAATGTAGACCCTCCCAGCAACCATTTAGACGATTGACGGACATTGATGATAGCTGTTATGAATCAGATATGCGTCAAACACGTCCGTTCAACTTTCACCATTTCACCATTCAGTCACTACAATAAAAAAATTCAAGCATGCTAATTGTGTTTTTCAGACAAACTAATAATAACTACAGTGGAACCTCGGATTGCGAGTAACGTGGTTTACGAGTGTTCTGCAAACTGAGCAAAAATTGTTAATAAATTTTTAATCGGAAACTGAGCAAGTATTAGTTTACAAGTATGTTATTAGTTATTAGTATGTACTCATGCCAGTCTCAGAGAGATTTCTTTTTTTCCTGTTAAAACGGTGTTTCCGTTGTGTGTGTGTGTGTGTGTGTGTGTGTGTTTGTTGTGAATCTTAAAAAGCGAGGTGGGGAGAGGGAGGAGGAGTGTTAGTGTGTAAAACGAGGCGAGAGAAGGGGCTAATTCCACACACACACACACACACACACACACACACACACACACACACACACACACACACACACACACACACACACACACGGCGCCTGCGCGCACCAACGGAAAACACTTATCTGTCGGGATTTATTTGTACTTTTTTTTAAAGGTAAAGTGCAGATTGATTGATTTTATTTTCATTTGATAGATTTTATTAATTATTTTTATGTATTTATTTTTTGGGGCTGTGGAACGAATAATTTGAGTTTTCATTATTTCTTATGGGAAAATGATGATTTGGTTTACGAGTGTTTTGGAACACGAGTCCACTAATCCAAGGTTCCACTGTATTTCTCCACCATCACGGTGGCACGTTCAGGACGTGTCGGAGGGACGTCATTTCACTGGTCATCACACGTCCAGATGTTTGCTGGGTTGCGTCCCATACAAGTATGAGGAAATATAGACAGCCATCAGAAGTTCAAACTGTCCGCATGTTTATCCTAGTTACTGAAGACCTGACAGTAAATATCGTTAAAATGCTATGAAAATCATAAATTGCTTATTCTTCATAGACTTATAATAACTGCGTATACGTATTTAATGAGATCTGAATCCTAACACAAAACTGAAATTCGGACCTCAGTTCAAAGATAACTCTATGGACCACAACTTCTTACATTTTCATTCAGTGCCTCGGTTTTAGCGCGGCTTGGGTTTGGTCGTGGATTTCAGCAGATTTGGTCCCTCGTCTGTATGAGACGTCTTTCTGAGCGCTTCTTTATTGACACCTCGGGGTCGTACACAAGAACTCTAAACAAGTGATTTTTTTTTTTACTTTAATAAAGGGACAAGAAACAGTTGTGAACCGTCCAAACCACCTACAGACAGCTACAATCCATTTTCCAATAACATCTAAACTGCTGCGATGTTTCGCCATTCAGTCGCTACCATTACAAATGTCAGGCATGCTAATTGTGTTTTTTCAGACAAACTAATAATAATAAACAAATAATCAAATAATTTCATGATCACAGCAATTTGGGGTCAAATTAGAGAAGGTAGGAAAGCCCTTAAAACTAGATTCCTCAATTTCTACACTGTAAACCCTGATGCTGAAAGTCATTAAACACATTGAGTAGTGTTAACTTAAATACTTACAATTAGTTCAAATTAATAGACCTTGATGAGTGTTTAGAACGTTTTGGTATTTATGAGTTTGTATAAACGGCACTTTTCAAGTTAGCTGGACAAATGTGATAGGTTAAGTGACTGTAAGTACTTAAGTAACTGTAACTGTCACCTTAAAGTTCCACCAACTTAAAATCTTTCAGACTAGTGATTTTGTGTCTGACGTCTTCAGGTCAATAGGACACTGGTGGCTCAGTGGGAGGTGTTTCGCCTGCCATGTGAAAGGCCCGGGTTCGATTCCCAACAGCTGGATGAAGTGTCTGTCCCAAGCCCAGATACAATGGGAGGGTTGAGTCAGGAAGGGCATCTGGTGTAAAACCTGCGCCGAGCTTGTGTGCGGACCGGATCGTCTGCTGTGGCGCCCCATCGCTGAAAGACCAAAAACAATTTATTTGATTTGCAACAAAGTAAAAAAATGATAATTACTATTAAATAGTATGAGTTACTGTAGGCGACTCGATAATGCAAGTAAAGAACGATTAATATGAATGTGTGCAACAAAATCAAAAACTGATAGATCTGTTTACTTAAAATTGGAAACATCATTACTTTTAAAAATTGGACGTAACCGATGACCTCAAATCTTTTGTGTTTTGCCAACTTTTCATGTTTCGTGTTTCATGCTGATATCAGTTCTGTGTTGTTGTTGTATGTCTTTGCTATTACTGTATATGATGACCTTAAGTCAAACTCGGGCCAGTTCTGATGATCCGTGTTTTCTTACAGGACTCGAAGCCACAGGAAAGAAAAGCAACCATAAACCGCAAACACGGTGGCACGCTCAGGTACGTGACACACAACCTTCATGTACAGTGTGCGTTATACGGTATAACACTTTTAGTCGTGTCGTAGCCGTACAGTAAATACATCATAAGACATGGTTTGTTTATCGACTCATAGAACACGTTGGTGTGATGAAGAGAGGATCCTGTAACCAAGCGAAAGTTCTGATATTTTCTTACAAGAACAGTTTGCCAGTTTATTAATTTCAGAATAATGACATACTTCTTATCTATTTATAGTTCTGCATCTGTGAGACAAGTCAGTTTCTGTTCTCACTTACATTATAGCAGCTCTAAACCGTCCTTCCCTCAATAGCATCTCGGCCTTTCTGTCATCAAGCCTCAAATTAAACTGCGACAATCTTCTGTCGTAAACATTAAAGCTAGAGCTTTAACTCTGACCGGGACAAAGTGCTGAAACTGGAGCCTTATTCAGTCCATGCAAACACAATTCGTGTTAGAGAAACCTTCACCGTGTCAGCAATGTCGCGCGATTTTTAATCTGTTATAATAAACATGCACGGGCTGCGCTTAAATTTCATTTGATATTATTAAAGGTGCTACCCAATTAGAACAAGACCGATAAAGTATCATAAGGTTTTCTGATATTATGTGAACTTTCCCATTGTTAACCCGCTCATTGTGTTTACTGATTCCTTATATGGAAACACTTCCTACAGGCCAATGTACACACCAGTGTCCAGACCAATACACACACCAGTGTCCAGACCAATACGCACACCAGTGTCCAGACCAATACGCACACCAGTGTCCAGACCAATACGCACACCAGTGTCCAGACCAATACGCACACCAGTGTCCAGACCAATACGCACACCAGTGTCCAGACCAATACGCACACCTGTGTCCAGACCAATACGCACACCAGTGTCCAGACCAATATGCACACCAGTGTCCAGACCAATATGCACACCAGTGTCCAGACCAATATGCACACCAGTGTCCAGACCAATACGCACACCTGTGTCCAGACCAATATACACACCAGTGTCCAGACCAATGTACACACCAGTGTCCAGACCAATATACACACACCAGTGTCCAGACCAATATGCACACCAGTGTCCAGACCAATAGTGTCCAGACCAATACACACCAGTGTCCAGACCAATATGCACACCAGTGTCCAGACCAATATGCACACCAGTGTCCAGACCAATACGCACACCTGTGTCCAGACCAATATACACACCAGTGTCCAGACCAATGTACACACCAGTGTCCAGACCAATATACACACACCAGTGTCCAGACCAATATGCACACCAGTGTCCAGACCAATATACACACACCAGTGTCCAGACCAATATGCACACCAGTGTCCAGACCAATATGCACACCAGTGTCCAGACCAATACGCACACCAGTGTCCAGACCAATATACACACACCAGTGTCCAGACCAATACGCACACCAGTGTCCAGACCAATACGCACACCAGTGTCCAGACCAATACGCACACCAGTGTTCAGACCAATACGCACACCAGTGTCCAGACCAATACGCACACCAGTGTCCAGACCAATACGCACACCAGTGTCCAGACCAATACGCACACCAGTGTCCAGACCAATACGCACACCTGTGTCCAGACCAATACGCACACCTGTGTCCAGACCAATACGCACACCAGTGTCCAGACCAATATGCACACCAGTGTCCAGACCAATATACACACACCAGTGTCCAGACCAATACGCACACCAGTGTCCAGACCAATACGCACACCAGTGTCCAGACCAATACGCACACCTGTGTCCAGACCAATATGCACACCAGTGTCCAGACCAATACGCACACCAGTGTCCAGACCAATATACACACACCAGTGTCCAGACCAATACGCACACCAGTGTCCAGACCAATACGCACACCAGTGTCCAGACCAATACGCACACCAGTGTCCAGACCAATATACACACACCAGTGTCCAGACCAATACGCACACCAGTGTCCAGACCAATATACACACACCAGTGTCCAGACCAATACACACACCAGTGTCCAGACCAATACACACACCAGTGTCCAGACCAATACGCACACCAGTGTCCAGACCAATACACACACCAGTGTCCAGGCCAATATACACACCAGTAGCTCATGGAAACCTTTTGTCTGGCCGGAAAATATCAATCGTCTTTCCTAATTTTGTTCTTTTGATGTACGGGGTGCAGCTGATAACAGGGCAAATGGCCAAAAGCTTAAATATGCTGTCGTTGCTGATAATAAACAGAGAATTCTTTTTCTTTGATTTTATCTTGAAACGTAACAATTTAGACTTTTCGCCTGAGTGTAAGCTGTAACTTCTCTCATGTTGTTTCACATCAAGATGCCTTTTAAGACTGCATGCATTCCACTGTTTAACAAGTTTTTTTTTTTTGTGTGTGCGTGTGCGTGTGTGTGTGTGTGTGTGTGCTCATACCGAGCCCGCTGAGCCTGCACCGCTTTCATCGGTTCCTCTTCTCGCGCTGTGAGTGCAGATATTTATCAGGAAGTTGATTGTGTCGTGTTGCTTTCCACTTCCCCTGCACGCCACCACTTAATGAAACCTTTAGTTCATTGTTCACTTTCGGTTGTCGTCACGTCGACAAACAAAGAAGTGTCTTTTTTTAAAGACGTAGCTAAGCAGCAGCGGGCGAGTTTTTCACCGCGAGAATAGAGTGTGTCAGAGAGCATCAGGATGACCTAGAAACAGCGCTTCCTTTAATCTACACGTCTGTAACATGTTGGAACTCGATTTCTCTTCAGTCTAAAACATAAAGTCTGTCTATCTGTCTGTACATTAGGGGAATGCCTTTTTAACATGATGTCATTATTTTCTGGTCTAGTTCACGTCATCGGCACGCAGCTTCTTATGACTGGTTACGTTTTTATATATGAAAGCAAAACGTACCTTTCAGTTTCAACCATGTATTATTCATTTTCATGTACAAAGCCACAATTTTAAGGACATTTGTTAGGAAAAAAATTCTACCCAGCACGAATTTCCCAACACTCACTGTCAGTCACCTGTGGGACGCAGGTACATTCCATTTCCCGCTTTGACTTCGTTATTAAGTCAGTACAAAAAACATTTTTAGTATTCCAGCAACAACAACAAAAAAAGGGCAGAAAAGAAAGCAGCATATTATGTAAAAGAGCACTTTTCAGACGACAAAACAACAACAACAACAACAACAACAAAAGGAAACCTCTGGGCTTCTGCTGATTATCTGGGATGCTGATTATAGGATCTTTTTGATTGTAGAAATCATTCTTTTAAAGACATTTCTACTCTACAACAGTTAGTTGTGTGTGCCCTTGTGACTTTTGCACTTTTTTAGTTTTTATAAACTTTTACTGTAAATAAACCTGAAATACATTTTACATGACGATACTGTGTGTAAATCATATAGTGGGTTTGTCGTCTCTTGTAATTTCCCATCAGAACTTATCTGGACAGGCCACGCCCACCTAGTGACAGCTACGTTGGTTGAAACATACGAGTAATATGTATTTAAATAATTATTAGGTATATAATCAATTAATCAATTAATTAAAAATGCCGTCTGTGTTATCATTTAGGTCCAATTTAGCAAAGCTTTTATTTGTTTAAAATGTCTTGCATGGTCTGGGTTGAGGTACAGTAAAAGAAGCTTTTCGAAGTCTGTGTGTATTTTCTGCAGTAGGAACCGTCCTGCCGAGTGTCCCGTGGCTCCCACTTTGTCCCGTGGAGCGTCCATAAGCTCTCTGAATGATAAATCCATGACGTGAGTATATTTCACTCTACTCTTGTTGGAATAAACGCTACTTTAAATGCATCAGTTTGTTCATCACTAATGTAAGCCATCTTGTCCATTCTTTATACAGCTCCAGTTTCGGTAAAGCCGTTCCTCCTCCAGTCGTCCCCAGCTGGCCTATCACCCCCGAGGCAGACATCATCAGCACGCTGCTTGGGGACGCCGCTCCGCCCCCGCCCCCACCGATGGATGGAGAAGAAAGTGCGGAGACTGAGAGTGTAGTTCCTCCACCCCCTGCTCCTCCCCTCGACATGTGTGATTTCCTCCCTCCTCCGCCTGTGGATCCTGTAGCAGAGAACCATGAGATAGAACCTGCTCCGCCGCTGGAGACCGGTGAGTCTCAGGTTACGCTAAAGCATACTGTATATCACATGAAAAGAGATGGAAGGAGTTAAATACCTCATGTTCTTAATAGTGTCGAAATAGTCTTCGAAATAGTGTTTACGAATGTAACTAGTTCCTAAATGGGTCATGTTTTGGTGCAGAAATAGAGTTTAAAGTGATATTTATGTGCTACAATAGTGTTTAAGGTGATGTTTAGGTGCTAAAATAGTGTTTGTTTAATGTGATGTTTTGGTATTAAAATACTGTTTAAGGTAATGCTTTGGTGTTAATATAGTGTTTAAGGTGATGTTTAGGTGTTAACATAGTGTTTAAGGTGATGTTTAGGTGTTAAAATAGTGTTTAAGGTGATGTTTTGGTGCAGGAATAGTGTTTAAGGTGATGTTTAGGTGTTAACGTAGTGTTTAAGGTGATGTTTAGGTGATAAAATTGTGTTTAAGGTGATGTTTAGGTGTTAAAATTGTGTTTAAGGTAATGTTTAGGTGTTAAAATAGTGTTTAAGGTGATGTTTAGGTGTTAAAATAGTGTTTAAGGTGATGTTTAGGTGATAAAATAGTGTTTAAGGTGATGTTTAGGTGTTAAAATAGTGTTTAAGGTGATGTTTAGGTGTTAAAATAGTGTTTAAGGTGATGTTTTGCTGTTAAAATAGTGTTTAAGGTGATGTTTAGGTGTTAAAATAGTGTTTAAGGTAATGTTTAGGTGTTAAAATAGTGTTTAAGTTGATGTTTAGGTGTTAAAATAGTGTTTAAGTTGATGTTTTGCTGTTAAAATAGTGTTTAAGGTGATTTTTAGGTGTTAAAATAGTGTTTAAGTTGATGTTTAGGTGATAAAATAGTGTTTAAGGTGATGTTTAGGTGCAGGAACAGTGTTTAAGGTGATGTTTAGGTGATAAAATAGTGTTTAAGGTAATGTTTAGGTGTTAAAATAGTGTTTAAGGTGATGTTTAGGTGTTAAAATAGTGTTTAAGGTGATGTTTAGGTGATAAAATAGTGTTTAAGGTGATGTTTTGCTGTTAAAATAGTGTTTAAGGTGATGTTTTGCTGTTAAAATAGTGTTTAAGGTGATGTTTAGGTGTTAAAATAGTGTTTAAGGTAATGTTTTGCTGTTAAAATAGTGTTTAAGGTGATGTTTAGGTGTTAAAATCGTGTTTAAGGTAATGTTTTGCTGTTAAAATAGTGTTTAAGGTGATGTTTAGGTGATAAAATAGTGTTTAAGGTGATGTTTAGGTGTTAAAATAGTGTTTAAGTTGATGTTTAGGTGCTAAAATAGTGTTTAAGTTGATGTTTAGGTGTTAAAATAGTGTTTAAGTTGATGTTTTGCTGTTAAAATAGTGTTTAAGGTCATTTTTAGGTGTTAAAATAGTGTTTAAGTTGATGTTTAGGTGCTAAAATAGTGTTTAAGGCGATGTTTAGGTGATAAAATAGTGTTTAAGGTGATGTTTAGGTGCAGGAACAGTGTTTAAGGTAATGTTTAGGGTGTTTAAAAGGAATAGTGTTTAAGGTGATGTTTAGGTGCTAAAATAGTGTTTAATGTGATGTTTAGGTGTTAAATAGTGTTTAAGGTGATGTTTAGGTGATAAAATAGTGTTTAAGTTGATGTTTAGGTGATAAAATAGTGTTTAAGGTGATGTTTTGCTGTTAAAATAGTGTTTAAGTTGATGTTTAGGTGCTAAAATAGTGTTTAAGGCGATGTTTAGGTGATAAAATAGTGTTTAAGGTGATGTTTAGGTGCAGGAACAGTGTTTAAGGTAATGTTTAGGTGATAAAATAGTGTTTAAGGTGATGTTTAGGTGTTAAAATAGTGTTTAAGGTGATGTTTTGGTGCAGGAATAGTGTTTAAGGTAATGTTTAGGTGTTAAAATAGTGTTTAAGGTAATGTTTAGATGCTAAAATAGTGTTTAAGGTAATGTTTAGGTGTTAAAATAGTGTTTAAGTTGATGTTTAGGTGCTAAAATAGTGTTTAAGTTGATGTTTAGGTGCTAAAATAGTGTTTAAGGTGATGTTTAGGTGTTAAAATAGTGTTTAAGTTGATGTTTAGGTGATAAAATAGTGTTTAAGGTGATGTTTTGCTGTTAAAATAGTGTTTAAGGTGATGTTTAGGTGTTAAAATAGTGTTTAAGTTGATGTTTACGTGCTAAAATAGTGTTTAAGGTGATGTTTAGGTGTTAAAATAGTGTTTAAAGTAATGTTTAGGTGCAGGAACAGTGTTTAAGGTAATGTTTAGGTGATAAAATAGTGTTTAAGGTAATGTTTAGGTGATAAAATAGTGTTTAAGGTAATGTTTAGGTGTTAAAGTAGTGTTTAAGGTGATGTTTAGGTGCTAAAATAGTGTTTAATGTGATGTTTAGGTGTTACAATAGTGTTTAAGGTGATGTTTAGGTGATAAAATAGTGTTTAAGTTGATGTTTAGGTGCTAAAATAGTGTTTAAGGTGATGTTTTGCTGTTAAAATAGTGTTTAAGTTGATGTTTAGGTGCTACAATAGTGTTTAAGGTGATGTTTAGGTGTTAAAATAGTGTTTAAGGTAATGTTTAGGTGCAGGAACAGTGTTTAAGGTAATGTTTAGGTGATAAAATAGTGTTTAAGGTGATGTTTAGGTGTTAAAATAGTGTTTAATGTGATGTTTTGGTGCAGGAATAGTGTTTAAGGTGATGTTTAGGTGTTAAAATAGTGTTTAAGGTAATGTTTAGATGCTAAAATAGTGTTTAAGGTAATGTTTAGGTGTTAAAATAGTGTTTAAGTTGATGTTTAGGTGCTAAAATAGTGTTTAAGTTGATGTTTAGGTGCTAAAATAGTGTTTAAGTTGATGTTTAGGTGATAAAATAGTGTTTAAGGTAATGTTTAGGTGTTAAAATTGTGTTTAAGGTAATGTTTAGGTGTTAAAATAGTGTTTAAGTTGATGTTTAGGTGCTAAAATAGTGTTTAAGGTGATGTTTAGGTGTTAAAATAGTGTTTAAGTTGATGTCTAGGTGCTAAAATAGTGTTTAAGGTGATGTTTAGGTGCTAAAATAGTGTTTAAGGTAATGTTTAGGTGATAAAATAGTGTTTAAGGTAATGTTTAGGTGATAAAATAGTGTTTAAGGTAATGTTTAGGTAATGTTTATTTTAGATGTTTAGGTGCTAAAATAGTGTTTAAGGTGATGTTTAGGTGCTAAAATAGTGTTTAAGGTAATGTTTAGGTGATAAAATAGTGTTTAAGGTAATGTTGTTAAAATAGTGTTTAAGGTGCTAAAATAGTGTTTAGGTGATGTTTAGGTGCTAAAATAGTGTTTAAAGGTAATGTGTTTAGGTGCTAAAATAGTGTTTAAGGTGATGTTTAGGTGCTAAAATAGTGTTTAAGGTAATGTTTAGGTGATAAAATAGTGTTTAAGGTAATGTTTAGGTGATAAAATAGTGTTTAAGTTGATGTTTAGGTGCTAAAATAGTGTTTAAGGTGATGTTTAGGTGCTAAAATAGTGTTTAAGGTAATGTTTAGGTGATAAAATAGTGTTTAAGGTAATGTTTAGGTAATAGGTTTAGTGTTTAAGATGTTTAGGTGCTAAAATAGTGTTTAAGGTGATGTTTAGGTGCTAAAATAGTGTTTAAGGTAATGTTTAGGTGATAAAATAGTGTTTAAGGTAATGTTTAGGTAATGTTTATTTTAGATGTTTAGGTGCTAAAATAGTGTTTAAGGTGATGTTTAGGTGCTAAAATAGTGTTTAAGGTAATGTTTAGGTGATAAAATAGTGTTTAAGGTAATGTTTAGGTAATGTTTATTTTAGATGTTTAGGTGCTAAAATAGTGTTTAAGGTGATGTTTAGGTGATAAAATAGTGTTTAAGTTGATGTTTAGGTGCTAAAATAGTGTTTAAGGTGATGTTTAGGTGTTAAAATAGTGTTTAAGGTGATGTTTTGGTGCAGGAATAGTGTTTAAGGTAATGTTTAGGTGTTAAAATAGTGTTTAAGGTGATGTTTTGGTGCAGGAATAGTGTTTAAGGTAATGTTTAGGTGTTAAAATAGTGTTTAAGGTGATGTTTAGGTGTTAAAATAGTGTTTAAGGTGATGTTTAGGTGTTAAAATAGTGTTTAAGGTGATGTTTAGGTGTTAAAATGGTGTTTAAGGTGATGTTTAGGTGCGGAAATAGTGTTTGTTTAGGGTGATCGTTAGGTGTTAAAATAGTGTTTAAGGTGATGTTTTGGTGTTAAGATGGTGTTTAAAGTGTTGTTTGGCTCTGCAGTGCCGGAAGAGAACAGCCTTCCTCCTCCGGACATCGATGGACTCCATCTTCCCGCTCCTCCTCCTCCCCCAATGGAGAATGGAGAAGGTATAAAACACCCGCTGAAGTCCTGAAACACCTGTTTGAGTGCAGCGCATCAGTGTGACGAGTGTGTGCGGCTTTGCTGTGCGTTGTGTGTGTATTTTGTGTATTGTAAAAGTGTATGTCTTGATTTCACTCAGCCTCCTCCAATCGGTCTGCTTGTTGATTGTTTCATTCCAGCTATGTGTGTGTGTGTGTGTGTGTGTGTGTGTCTGCGTATGTGTCTCTGTAAGTTGACGTGTTTCTCTGTTCAGCTCGGCGCTCTCGGCGTTCTCGTGGGCGCTGCCCTCCCAGCACCCGCTCTCTCTCTCTACGGCTCCGCTCAGGCTCCGCCCCTCGCCCGGTGCACACACGCTCACTCTTCCTGTCTAACAGTCAATCACGTAAGAGCCTGAATCACCCTAGGACAGAGCACTGAAGCCTTCCTCAGGTTATGATAAAGCAGAAACCTCAGTTCCTAGCTCTGTGCTCTTCACTGCAACAGCGTGTGTGTATAGTGCCATAGTGGAGCTAGTGTTTGATCTGTGCCAACACCAACATGTTTCTTCCTTTACACACAGAAGTACCAAGAGCTCAGTACACCAGTTATCAAACAATAACATACGTCCCTTAAATGATCTTTTATTTAAAGAATTTTTATAACTTGATCTTTATGGATGGTTTTATGAATTTTATGAAGGGTCTAAAGCAATTTAAAGAATTTTTATGAGTAGTTATGGAAAGTTACAGAGAAACGTCAAAAAAAGGACAAAACACTGAGATGTTTTAACAGAGACAGAGAAAAGAATCGCGCAAGAGAGAAAGTAAATAAAAAAGGGGATGGGGTCGAGGAAAGAAGGAAAGTTGAAAAAACTTATTACACTAATAAAGTTCTAGAAGGTTAAGATATAAAATAGAGTGTAAGAGAGGGATACGAAAGGAAGGAAAGAGGAAAGCGAAAGAAATGATTTAAGGGATTTTAAAATCAGAAATTAGATAAAGAAAGTGATGAGAGAAAAAACAGTCAGTAAAATGTTTAAAATGTTCATTTTAAAAGTTTATGTGATAAATAAGTGCTGAACCGATTCGCCTGTTTCTCTGCGCTCGCCTGTCAGTCATTATCCCCCCGCCCCCTCCATACCCGCCTCCTCTGGCTCCGCCCACTTCGGGTTCTCTGTGCCGGATTCCTGCTCGTCTGCAACACTTGGGTAAGTCTCGCCTGCAACACCCCTCCCTCCCGCTGCTGTGATCGTTGCTTGTGTTTCAGTACTGTTTCTAATAAACTTCCTAGTTCACTTCCCCTTGTAACCTCTCCTGAGTACACTCGTCATCACCAGGACTGTGTATGTAAACATTTTAGCAAGTAAACAGTCTTAAAGCTCTTCAAAGTGTATCTATTCCAGTTGAAATCCCGCTCACCTTCTGATATCCCTAAAATTCCTTCTGTTTCACTTCTGTTCCAAACGAGCTGTTTCAGTGTCTGTAGTTTTAATGTCATGAGCTACTGCCCCCATGTGCCCTTTGCAGAAGTGCATTTTTCTAGACGGGAAACAGTACGAGTGCCAACATAGTCACTGTGTACAGCTCGCCCCCAAACACATTTCTCACATGGCTGGGGAACATAACCTGTCTCAGGAGTAACTGATCTACTGTATGTGAATATAAGAGTGTTCATTTTTATAGTGGTGTGAAAAAGTGTTTGCCCCCTTACTGATTTCTTTTTTTTGCGTGTTTGTCACACTTTAATGTTTCAAATTTTAATATTAGTCAAAGATAACACAAGCAAACACCATGCAGTTTTTAAAAACAAAATCCAAAACTACATAGCCCTGTGTGAAAAAGTGTTTGCCCCCCCTCCCCAGGCCACACCCAGGCTTGATTACTGCCACACCTGTTTGCAATCAGGAAATCACTTAAATAGGACCTGGCTGACAAAGTGAAGCAGATCCTTGAAAGCTAGACATATTGCCGAGATCCAAAGAATTTCAAAAACAAATGAGAAAGAAAATAATTGAGATTTTTTAGTCTGGAAAAGGTTATAACGTCATTTTTAAAGCTTTGGGACTGCGGTAAACCAAAGTGAGAGCCATTATCTACAAATGGCAATGACATAGAACAGCAGAGAACCTTCCCAGTAGCAAAATTACCCCAAGAGCGCAGCGACGACTCATCCAAGAGGTCACAACATCCAAAGAACTGCAGGCCTCACTTGCCTCAGTTACGTTGACTGTTCATAACTCCACCATAAGAAAGAGACTGGGGCAAAAATGGTTCCAAAATGAAAACCATTGCTGAGCAAAAGGAACATAATGACTCGTTTCAGTTTTGCCAGAAAACATCTTGATGATCCACAAGACTTTTGGGAAAATACTCTGTGGACTCTGTGAAAATTCAAAAGTTGAATTTTGTGTGTCCCATTATGTGTGGCATAAAAGTAACACCGCATTTCAGAGAAAGAGCATCATACCAACAGTAAAACATGGTGGTGGTAGCGTGATGGTCTCGGGCTGTTTTGCTGCTTCAGGACCTGGAAGACTTGCTGTGATAAATGGAACCATGAATTCTGCCATGTACCAAAATATCCTGAAGGAGAACGTCTGGCCATCTGTTTGTGACCTCGAGCTGAAGTGAACTTGGGTTCTGCAGCAGGACAACGATCCAAAGCACACCAGCAAGTCCACTTCTGAATGGCCGAAGAAAAACAAAATGAAGACTTTAGAGTGGCCTAGTCAGAGTGCTGACCTGAATCCAATTGAGATGCTGTGGCATGACTTTAAAAAGGCGGTTCATGCTTGAAAACCCTCCAATGTGGCTGAATTACAACAATTCTGCAAAGATGAGTGGGCCAAAATTCCTCCACAGCGCTGTAACAGACTCATTGCAAGTTATCGAAAACGCTTGATTGCAGTTGTTGCTGCTTATGGCGGCCCAACCAATTGTTAGGGGGCAAACACTTTTTCACGCAGGGCTATGTGGTTTTGGATTTTGTTTTGCCTTAATAATAAAAACCTTTATTTAAAAACTGCATGATGTGTTTACTTGTTATCTTTGGCTAATATTTAAATTTGTTTGATGATCTGAAACATTACTGTGACAAACGATAAAAAAGGGGGCAAACACATTTTCACACTACTGTGTTAGAATTCCCAATCCTGTTTTTTTATTATAATTTTTTTATTTAAAACAATATCAGAGTAAAACGCTACTAAACATGGAGCAATTTCCCAGGTCTACACTAGCTGTATTAGCAAGCTAGTTAGAAAGCGTCATTATCCCATACAAACCTCAGAGTAGATGTCTGTTTCGGTTGAAACTAAACAGGTCTTTAAACAGGGATCATGTCTAGTCTGTGTTTTATGTACAGTACATGAAGATGATATATGCAATGTGCACTCCTGTAACACATGAGCTAACTAGCTTGCTAATGCAGCTAACCTAGTCTTTTATAGCTCTTAAGAAACAGACCGAAACGGACCAGGATTAGGTTTAGCTCCATATCAGTCATGTTTTAACTTTTATACTTTTAAACAGGTTAACATAGAGGATATCATTTTGAATGATCAGTTTATTTCGCACAATAGATTAGTTGCTAATGAACGCTCTGAATGATCAATCTGAGGTCATATTAGAAGAAAAGTCTAATTGGCTTGTTTAAGCACCAATAAATACACAAAAGGAAAAAAGAAAATCTCATATTTTTGTTAGTGGACACTGGGGATCCATCCGAATATCTGATAATGTCTAAAAATGTGAATTTCAAAATGTTAAATCGCCTTTAATCATTCACGTTGCTAAGTCATAGGTCATCCTCAGTCAACAAGGGCAAGTCTGTTGGGTTGATCATGTGACATCCTCTAAAGTTCGCTAAACATTAACTAGCTTCATGGCTCAACGAGATTAATGTGGAAAAAGAGATTGAAAGGAAGCAAGAAAAACAATATAAAAAATGGAAAGTGAAGAGGATGAAATAAGAAGGAAGAAAAAGGAGATAATCCGTACTTTAAATTAAAATAGACCAAGTTTGGGCTGCTTGAGCATTAAAGAGAGAGAGAGAGAGAGACATATACAGTATTCAGTACCGTATATACACCTAACGTGAGAGAGAAAGAAAAACTAAATGAAAGATGAATAAATGAAAAAGTTTAGAAGGGAGATGAAAATTCTTTGATATTTGGTGAAATCAGTATGTGCCTTCAAAATCAGAACTTACCCAGAATGCACTGTGGGCCAGTCCAGTTTTCTTTTCAGGAGTGTGTAAATGTAAACGCATGAGGGGGATTTTAGCTTTGATTTATTCTGTCCATCACCTTTTTCTGTGCTGTTTGGAGTGATAGACAGCTGTTATCTCCACCTTTGCCACACACATCTTCAACGTTCTAAGTCATGTGACGTAGCTGCTTCACATTTCTGAACTGAGGGGAAGTTAATAAAAGGTGTGTAAAAGGCAGTACTGAAATGCAGTGATTTCCTCCTTCTACTCGTCTTCCAACTCCTACCACTTCCTTAAAGCGAGCCTAACTAGGACCTTGTACATCGTCATGTTCTTTCCGTCATGGAAAAAAAAATAAATATAATTTCATTGATCATATTTCGTTCTGATAACGTCATATTACATGTATTTTATTTCATTGGGCCGTTTACATTTTTTCTCCTTGGTGGTTGGCCATGACTTCGGTGTAAGAGCAACAAGCTTTTGGGTCAGGTGACCACAAACTTGTATATAACCAGATGTTATAAATGTTACAGATCACCTCAACGTATATATTTTTGTATTTTAGACCTGGAGATCCCAGCTCCTCCTCCTCCGCCTCCATCCATGGACTGCATGGATGGGTTTGAAGAGATTCCTCCTTTACCTCCACCTGTGGACTACGACACCTCAGCTCCCGCACAGTACTTGGAAAAAGGTATAACAGCACATTAAATACGTGAAAATGATTTGCCATAGGGTTGTATGCTTGGTAGACTTTACCTCCAGTAAACTACGTAGTCATTTCTGATGGTTTCTTTTCCCACCAAGTGGTGGCTCTTTACACCTACGAAGCAGGCAAACCAGGGGACTTGAGCTTTCAGGAAGGAGATGTGATCTACCTGACCAGGAGGAACGATGACGGCTGGTGTGAGGGCGTTCTGAATGGAGTGGAAGGGTTCTTCCCTGGAAACTACGTCGAGACCACAGGCTAAATGGAGAAAACCCCAATGTACTATTTAGCTCGGAATATCAGTATGAGGATTTTTGGTTTTTATAGCAAAAGGATGATGATGATGATGATGATGATGATGATGTGGTGTTCAAATACAGTAAATGCTAAATAACATGTTTGATTATTGTGCACATCACACAGCCTGATTTTATAAAATGAGAAATGCACTGTCTGTCTGTTTTTCATATCATCAATACTTTTTAATTAGTACGGAAATAATTTAAATATTTATTAACATCACCTAATAGACACACGAACCTGAATCAGTCGAGTCTCTGAATCAATCGACACGCTTCCTTCTCTCTGTTTCGACTTCTAGCAATCCTTTAAATACTGGACACATGAGGGATGGGAGCAAATGGGACTTTCCCAGAATGCATTGCTGTGGTGGGTTTAATCCTGTTACAATACAGTAGCAGATGATGTGTAAACAATCTCAGTCACTTTCCTAAATAAAGTCTCTATACTTTACCAAACTGCTCTGATGATTTGAATTTTATTCAGTTCACATAACCGCTATAGTTGTATTAGATGCAGACAAATGGTCCGCTGTGGCGACCCTTAACGGGAGCAGACGAACGGAGATGGAGATACGTATTATATATCAGTTTTCATATGTAGTTCATTATTTATTATAACTGAAACAGATTTTCTTGGGGTTTTTGTAGTGCCAGTGTCTGAGGGAAAGGAGAAAATGTACAAATTTTTTTTCGCATTTCTCCTTATGTGCCAGGAGAGGGCATAAAAAGAATGACTGACATACCGCTCCTTTAAAGACTGAAGTGTCTGAGCTGAAAGGAATAAGCTCTTCGATTCAGGTTGCTATCCAAGCAGATCAGAAACACGTCCAACCACCCGCTTGGAGACATAACAAATCCAGACACTGTGCCTTTAACCATCACAACGTGGTAATAAACACTAAGGTGTGTGTGTCCAAGAGCGCCCTTTTTTATGATAAGACGTCTGTGTAGCGAGCCAGACGAGACCACCTGCGGCCCTTCAGGTAAGACGTGTGTTTACATTTTGTGTTGCGTTGTGCTAGTCCTATATCAATTATATTTTTATATGTTCGATTCTCATTGTATTTGAAAGTTTTAGGCAACTGAAAAAGTTGCATGCAAACGTATACAGTATAAACATGTTCCGGTTAAAGTTTAATCACAAGATCATCTTCGACTTTTTGATTGATTTAAATGATTTTTTTATTTATTTTTTTAAATAAGGAAATATTTATTGTTAGAAGTACTTACAAGAAAAAACAATAATACTTGTTAGAAAGAGTTTAAAACTTTTTAAATACAGTTTTTTTGGGGGGGATCTTGTATGCATTAACTGTAAAAAGCTGGAACATACAACAAAAATTACACTTGGAAATAAAAATGACTAAAAATGAAAGTCTTACAATAAAATTACAGCAAACCAAATATGAGATTATTAAGCTTATTTCTAAAATTAATAAATAAATAAACAATCAAATAAACACAAATTTGTTTTTTTTTTTTTTTTTTTGGAAGAGGATTTTTGTCTACAGTTTAGGTCAGATTGAGTTAGGAATAAGCTTAATAATATTATATCTTTTTCGATGTAAACTTTTAAAAATAAATTCTAGATAGGTTTGACTAGAATTTTTTCACTTGCTATAATTTTTTTTTATTTTTTGCAGTGCAATAATTTCCTTAAGGGCAATAAAATATCACACGAGAGGCTGACTTAGCAATCGCTCTGCATTTATGAGCTAATGACAGGCCCTTAATTTTCACCCTGATTGTTCCTTCCTGTATTATTTCCTGGCATATAATTCAGCCTGTGATAAAAAAAAGAAATAAAAAAAAAAAAAAAAGGATTAATGCTACTGACCTGATTCTGACTGACACACACATAATATTCATGTGAAATTCACAAATTTTAGGTGTTCCATTATACCACGTCACCATCTTTAATTAGTGATGTATGAATGCAGAAGAGATCGAACAGTGAGGTTACCAATGTCTGGATTTGAGCACACTGCTGTTATACAGTGATGGACAAAAAAGTTTCACGAACATTCTCATTTTTAAAACAACGAGATTCGCAATAACAAGAATAATTTGTTATTCTGTGCAATGGAATAACAGTACAGCAGACAGGACTTAGTATGAAGTCTTTTATTCCTCAAACCTGCTGGATCCGGCTGGCCACAGCGTCAAAAAGACGTCTGCAGTTCTCTGGTGTTACTCGCTCAATTCGTGTCTCCTCGATCTCTTCCTGAAGCTCGTGGAGGTGGAGACTTCAGACAATTAAAGTCCTGCTACGTATTTGTTCCATCCATTAATAAACCAGCTGATTTTAAGCAGCAGAACTCGTCAGGTTCTGCTCATCACCTGATTTATGCACAGTAAGAACTAAAACACATGGCATATGTTGCCTTAATCCTTGCGCCCACCGACGTGTCCAGTTTTCAGACTTTTTTAAGAATATTTAAGAATGAGATCGGAGCAGGAACGACAAAATCATTCAGCGCTCCCGAGCAATCAGACTTCAGGACCCAACAGTGCTGTGATTTCAATATCTACTGTGTGAAACAGTCAGAAATCCTTTTCATTTCCTCAGCAGATCCACTGAGAGAAGACGTCCTGTAAGATGGATTTCTTTAAACCGTTCTCTCCACCCCCGATTTTTCGCATTTTTCAGTAAGTGTCTCTTCATCTTCTTTTCATAAAATCGCATTTAATGTCATATCGATTAGAGAACATTGAAATGTCTCATAGCGGAAATTGTAAAACAATAAAAAAGTGAATTTAGAAACACAATTTTTGTGTTTCCTTCGACAGCGAAAGACGATACATGCCATTTTCAATCATTTCCTCGTTCTGCCAAATAAATGTCCTCAGGACAAAACTGTCTAAAACAGAACCATTGACTTTAAATTTGTTACCTAGCGTTCCTTGAGGATTTTTTTAACTTACACATTTCCCCCAAAACATCTCAGCAAAACGAGACACCGACTCGGTCTCATGGTTTTTTTTTTTTTTTTTTTGTCGTCTGCTCAGTGAAGCAAAAACTACCATCTGGGCAAAATTTAATAAGGTCAATATTTTGCATTGACACTGTTATACCTCCATGGTATGTTTATATGTACTAAAAAATAAATAAATAAATAAATAAAATTTTAGACATTTCACCATCTCGCCCCTTTTTTCTCTCCGGTTACTCTGCAGGATCATTGTCCCGACAATAGCTGGGATCATACTGTGCATCATCTTGTGTAGATGCTTCTGTCAGTGTCGGAGACGGAGAGAGGATCGGAGACAGCTGGCACAAGCATCAGCTCGAGCTCTGGAACCTCCTGCGTCCGTCTACATCATCCCCGTTTCATCACGGGGTCAAGAACAACGGCACGGACCACCGCAACCGCAGTACAACCTGCCACAGCAGTACCCCCCTCCTCCAGCTTATAGCGAGGTGACGTCCATCCCACCACTGAGAACTGACACGTGACGCAAAACTCGACTGCCTTTTAAATGGAATTCGGCCCGTTTTTTTTTTTTTTTTTAGGCATGAAGACATTGAGTAAGCAATGAGTAACTGATTTTACTTTCTGTGTGTATTTAAATCTGTCGCCGAAATTTGGGTTTGTTCTTGGACCATCGATCTCACATACACTCTTTAAATGCATCTTCGCTGTTCCAGTTTAATACCCACTTTACACACAATGAATAAACTCTGGAGCTCCATGTCTCCCAACACCGTGTTGCTTCCTGGCGTGAACGCGCACTGCATTTCTCCCACGTTACAATACCACACGTCTTACCTGCCCGTTTCTCCATTTTGCAGCTGATGCCGAGGCCTGACTTCCCCAGTGCTCCTCCTCCTCCTCCTGCATATACAGAAGCCATCAGCTCTCGATGAACAAACGACGGAAATGAAAAGCTACGGCTGCTGTTCCGGTCTGCCTGAGCGGGCGCATTCATCTCCGTATTTGTAAGATGTGTAAATATATTTTTTTGTTTTGTTGATGAGCAGCAAGCGTGCAAATAATGTTTAATACTGTAACTGTTTTTTTTTTTTTTTCTTTTTTAAGTTATTCAACTAAATTTAGTAGTAGCACTAATTTTAACTCAAGTGTAGAAGGAATTTTATGGTAGAAATTCAAAGGGAAGGACACGTAGGCAAATTTATTCAATCCACCAAGACAGTTAGTATGTGATCGTTAAGGCCGATGTCATAATAAAAGCCTCAAACAGAAATCTTTTCTATGAATAAATGAGAAAAAAAAAAATCACTTTAACTCTTCATGCTGCAATTCCGCTTCAGATTTGTGAATGGTGGTGAGACGGGGAAAGAATTTCATATTTCCACTGGGTGAAATTTCAAGGTTCAAGTAAACAATTTAAATTATTGTAGCTTGCTTGTCTTAAAAAACATTCTGTACCCCCTCTCCTCCCCCCCCCCCCCAAAAAAAAACCCCGCCAATCTGGATTTACCTCATTTTGTAGTGAAACTCTTTATATACTGTACATTTATTTATTTACTTATTTTAAAGAATCAAAGAATTTACTAAGTTGCATGTAGTGGAAGAATTCTTCCATGGAAACGAAGTAGAGACCACAAGCTACTTTGTTCAGTAGCAAAAGGATGTGTTTTTCAAAACAAATGCAAACTGACGTGTGTCATATAAACTGCTTTTATAACATGACCAATGAACTGTCAATGTTTTTATATCATCAATATAATAAAAATGTTCATTAACACCAGCTAATAAAAACATGACTCTGTATCAATCGGCGCGCTCCTTCCTCTCTGCTTCGACTTTAGTAATCTGTTTAATTACTGGACACATGAGGGAACAATCTCAACTGGGAGCAAATGGGACTTTCCCAGAATGCATTGCCTTGGTGGGTTGCAACCCCCTTCTCTATACTTCATTAATTTGCTCTGATGGTCGACTTTTCTTCAGTTCACGTACATATCGGATATCATGTTTCAAATTTCGTGCATTATTTATTGCAACGACGTTTACGGGGTCTGATGGAAATGACGAGAGAGGAACCAGACTCGACAGGGGACCCATCCTCATCTGGGTGATAACGGAGAGCAGGGATTGATCCGAGTGTTAGGAGGCGGGAGGTTCAGTATAACAGCAGACGTGTTTAAGGTAATATGGATTCCAGTTCATTATTGGAGGCTAGTAAACGCCAGTCCTGAACTATCGAGTGACTTCAGTCACGAGTCCTTAGAGAAACAGCTGTCTGCATCAGCCGAGGGCAGGACAGTCTTCATGGTAACGAGGAACCGTCCCCAGTCGCCGCACGCATCCCAGGCAGACCACACGGTCTCCAGCCAGAAGCAGGACACCAGGACGAGTCAGACAGGTCCACAGGGGGTCTGGATCACTGGCAGCTCAGGAGCGACATGTGTAGCTCAACAGAGAGACACGGGGAGGGAGAGAGAGAGAGAGAGAGAGCAGAAGAGAAGGAGAGATAACAGTTAGGTCTGGTCACAGTCAAACAATGTACAAAGTGAATGTCTATTTAGTGTAAGCAGGGACTCCGGCAGGACTAACTATAACCCTAACTACACTAACTATAACAGAACTGTGATGCTCTCGCCGCCCCGATGCCTGTCGCCGCCCTGTCGCCGCTGTTGGCCGCTCTGACGTAGACCGAATGCCTTTCTTGTATTTAAAGGCGCCGCAAAGCAATCAAGCTTGTTGATCTCATGGAGACTGAACAAAATGTGGAAGATAGCAAGAAATCGATTGATAGAAAGAACTGTATTGTAGAAATAAACAAATTAGAAGCCATTCGTATGGTGTGGCTTCTGTTCATTGTGAATTGCTAGTCTAATTTTATATATAACATTAGAATCACTTACTAGACTTTGTCTTTAATTAAAATAACATTAATAATTAATAAACACCCGCTATCGCAATAATCAACCTCTCCTGCATTGGGAACTAATGTCGCCGGAGCAAAAGTTACAGGACTGCGTCCCGCGGAATCCTCTCAAGCGCAGGACCTCCCTTTTAATTGGTCGCCGCTCAACCGCGTCACAGCTCATTACCATAAAGTTGAGGCGATTTCAACTCCCTCCGCCGCCCCGCGCCGCCGGCTCCCATTGAAAATGAATGACTTCCGGCGTCTTTGACGCTCTCGCCGCGTTCGGGGTGAACGCAGGGTAACAGCATAACTAAAAGGGAGGAGCCAGAAGGAAACACAGACATGAGGGGGAACTGAGATGTAAAGCAACCGATCACGTCACCGTCAACAAACCCGAGTGACCAATGAGAGTGGGGAGGACAGCATCTAAACATAGCAGTTCACCAGAATACTCTACGTCCACGAGTCCCCCAGATCTGCTCCTTTACCTAAGGCTCATCTATTTACAAACATGCTGCGCTAAATAAATAGGGTTTTAGCCGAGACGTAAACACTGAGACTGTGTCTGAGTGACTGGACTATTCCGTAACTTTGGGGCTTTGTAAGAAAAAGCTCCGCCCCCTGCTGTAGTTTTTATAATACCGTACGTGGTACTGACAGGCAGCCTGCATCCTTTGATCGAAGTAGGCGTGGCGGATAATATAATTCAAGACTGTATAATATATTAAAGTGTATAACCTAGAAGGACTAAGCACTCAGATTCAGGCTGATATCCAAGCACGTTACTGATCAGGAACATACATGACCTGCTTGGAGACATTACAAATCCAGACACTGTGCCTTTAACCAGCACAACAAGGAGCGTGTCCAAGAGGTTTTTATTTTTATTTTTTATTATTATAATAAGACGTCTGAGTAGCGATCCAGACGAGACCACCTGATAACCGACGGCCCTTCAGGTAAGACAGTGTGTGTTCTTCAGTGTGTGTTGTGTTTATGTTAGTCCTACTGTATATCAATTACAGTGTATTTTTAAATGTTAGATGCTGATTGTATTTCGAAGCTTTAGGCAACTGAAAATGATGTACTGCTCAGAACCATGTTCCAGTCATCTTCAGGTTTAAATTTGTGAGCTAGAGTTGCTTTTTTAAATGCACTTTATTTGGTGTCTTGTATGCATGAAGCTGTAGAGACCCGCAACACACTGCAAAAAATGGCAAAAAATGAGCATTCTGTTAGGTTGTTGTTGTTATCTACACTTGGAATTAAAATTGATTGATTAAAATTAAAGGCTTGCTATAGGAATTTTTTAGAAAGAATGTAGCAAAATTATCTGCCAGTAGTACAATAAATTTTAATGAACAATTTTAATTAAATATATTTAGTTTGTTCTAAACTTATTTTAAGCCATTTTAGAGATGTTTGGCCGGATTAAAGAATATTTTCACTTACTGAATGAAATTTTCTGCAGTGCAGGAATTAATATTAATTAATAATTAAATTAATAAAGTTTTTTTATTTTAATTTTAATAAAAAAAAAGTTTTTAAAAATTTTTATTAATTGTTTTTATTAATTTTGTTTTATTTTTAATAAAATTTTATTATTATTATTATTTATTTTATTTTTTATTACTTTTTTATTTTATTTATTTTATTTTATTTTTTTATTATTATCAAATTTTTTTTATTATTTATTTTTTTATTATTATTATTATTTATTTATTTATTTATTATTATTTTTATTTGTTATTATTTATTTATTATTATTTTTTTATTATTTTTATTATCTTTTTAAAATTATTATTATTATTATTATTTTTTCTTTAATTATTTTTTTATTATTATTATTATTTTTATTATTATTATTATTATTTTTTTATAACGCTGAAATGATTTTGATTTCCATGGTTTTTCCAGACTGGTATAGAGCTGATATTTCTTAAAGGGCAATAAAACGTCACATAAAAGGCTGACTTGGCGATCGCTCTGCATTTATGAGCTAATGACGGGTCATCGATTTTCAACCTGATTGTTCCTTCCTGCATTATTTCCCGGCATGTCTTTTAGCCTGTGATAAAAAAAAAAAAAAAAAAAAACGAATTAATGCTACTCACCTGATTCTGACTGACCAACACATCACATGATATTCATGTGAAATTCACACATTTTAGGTGTGATCGAAAGGCACCGCACTTAATTTAGCCTTTCCATTATACTACACTATATCACGGCATCATCTTTAATTAGTGATTTGAGCACACTGCTGTTATACAGTGGTGAACAAAAGCGCCGAGACAAAAGTGAAATTCAATGTTAAAATAATGGGAATTATGATCATAAGAATATTGCGTTATTTAGTGAAATGAAATTGCTCTACAACAATCAGTAATTAGTATGAAGTCCTTTTTATTCTCCAGACTTGTTGGACATAGAGTCAAGAAGGCGTCTGCAGTTCTCCGATGTCACTCGCTCGATCCGTGCCTCCTCGATCTCTTCTTCACTTCAAGATCATGCACAGAAATTTGCCACAGAAATGCACAAATCGCTTGAGAATTCCCAAGGTTTAGGAAGTAAAAGTCCTGCAATATATTTGTTCCATCCATTAACTAAAACTGCTGATACTACTGTAATTTTAAGAGCTCTTCAACCAGATAGGAGAGAACTAGTTTTGTCTTTTAACAGCTGACATTATCGCAAAGCAGCTTTACACAATCATAAAAACTTTTAAGATTTAAGTTCGTATGCAATGTGAATTAAGTGACATCACCTGCTTCATGCACAATAAGAACTAAAACACGTGGCATACGGTGTCTTAATCCTTGCGTCCACCAACGTGTCCAGAGCTTCAGACATAACATTTAAGAATGAGATCAGACCAGGAGCGACAAAATCCTTCCGAGCTCCCGAGCAATCAGACTTTCAATATGATTCCGGTATCTATGAAACAGTCAAAACTACTGTTCATTTCCTCAGCAGAAGAATCCACTGAGAGAAGTCGTCCTGTAAGATGGGTTTCTATCAAGAACGGTCCATTTTTCAACTCATTTTCCTGTAAGTGTCTTTTCAATCTTCAATTTTCATAAAATCGCTCTTCATAATGTCGTATATTAAAATGTCTCAAGGGTAAAAAGGTGACTTTTTTTTTGTTTTTTTTGTGGCGTTCATTGTGTTTCTTTTGACAGCAAAACACTCATTCTGCTAAATATCTATTCTCAGCCGGACAAAATCGTCTAGAACAGGAGCATTTCTTTGAAATCTGCTACATTATTCTGTTTTTGGAATTTTTTTAACCTACACATTTTTTGGCAAAACATCGCATTACATAGCAAAACAAGACGCATCCATAAAGAGCAAGTCACATCGTTTTTTTCCCCTTTTTTTCTTTTTTTTTTTCTTTTTTTTTTCTGTCATATGCTAGAATATATGATAGAAATACCAAATCACAATTTTTTTTCATTTTTGGCAGCCTCATTTTGTGAGCTTATTTAAAAATAGCTGGTAAGGTCAATATTTCTGCATAAAATTTGAAAAGCTTGAATTACATTTTCATTTCAAATATACAACCACAATACATTTCAAGGATTATGAATGCTGTAAGGATTGTTTCCATTCCATCCATTTTACAACATGCTATTTTGCGTTGATGAATTTTGGCACTGTTATACTTCCATATTATAATATTATAATTATATGTATGTTTTTTTGTTCATAAAAAAAAAATATATATATATTTTCGACTTTTCACCACCCCGTTCCTTTTTTTCTCTGCAGGTGTTTCACCGGTGTAATGTTTGCGAGTATATGCCTCACATTGTGTACATCTTTTTATCGGTGGTGGAAAAAGAGACAGACGCAGAGACGACTGGTACAAGCAGCATCAGCTCGAGCTCTGGGACCTCCTGCGTCCGTCTACGTCATCCCCGCTTCACAGGCTCGAGAGCAACGACATGGACCACCGCAGTACAACCTGCCACAGCAATACCCGCCTCCTCCAGCTCGTAATGAGGTGAGGTCCATCCCACCACTGAGACATAACACAAAACTCGACTCTAACCATTTTTTTGTTGCTTTGGATTTAATTTACCATGAGGCATGAAGACATTGTTTGTGTCAAAGAACACGAAGTTTCTGTGCATATTAAAATCAGTAGCTTATTATTTTTTTAAAATCTGAACCGTTGCTCTCAACTCACATTTGGAGAATTCTTTTATGTGTGATTTTGATCTTTATTTTCTAACTGGGAACTGAAGAAACATCAGACCACATACACTAGGGAGCTGTTCAGTGCATCTTCGCCGTCCAGTTTAATACCTAATTTACACACAATTAATAAACTTTCAATTCACATGGCTCTCCATATCTCACAACACTCGGCTGCTGTCGGGTTTTTGTTACAATGCCACACGTCTTACCTGCTCGTTTCTCCATTTTCTGCAGCTGATGCCGAAGCCTGACTTCCCCAGAGCTGCTCCTCCTGTCTATACAGAAGTCACCAACCCTTCCGCCTCAGATCAGATCACTCCGTCCTACCCTCCTCTGCCTCAGTAATCCCAGAGTGTGAAGAGCACTGATTTTAACTCAAGTATCAAATGCATTTTTACGGCACAAATTTAAGAGAACGAAAGAAAGACACAAGACCAAATGTATTCAATCAACCAAGACCAAGTTTGTATTTGATCTATAAGGCAAATGTAATAATGAAAGCCTCAAACAAAAACTTAATCATAAATAAATGAAAAAATCACTTTAACTCTTTATGTTCCATATCTGTTATGGTGGGACGGGGCACTCACTCACTCACTCACCCACTCACTCACTCACTCACTCACTCACTCACTCACACTCACTCACTCACTCACTCACTCACTCACTCACTCACTCACTCACTCACTCACTCACTCACTCACTCACTCACTCACTCACTCACTCACTCACTCACTCACTCACTCACTCACTCACTCACCCACTCACTCACTCACTCACTCACTCACTCACTCACTCACTCACTCACTCACTCACTCACTCACTCACTCACTCACTCACTCACTCACTCACTCACTCACTCACTCACTCACTCCACTCACTCACTCACTCACTCACTCACTCACTCACTCACTCACTCACTCACTCACACTCACTCACTCACTCACTCACTCACTCACTCACTCACTCACTCACTCACTCACTCACTCACTCACTCACTCACTCACCCACTCACTCACTCACCCACTCACTCACTCACTCACCCACTCACCCACTCACTCACTCACTCACCCACTCACTCACTCACTCACTCACCCACTCACCCACTCACTCACCCACTCACTCACCCACTCACTCACTCACCCACCCACTCACTCACCCACTCACTCACCCACTCACCCACTCACTCACTCACTCACCCACTCACCCACTCACTCACTCACCCACTCACCCACTCACTCACTCACTCACTCACCCACTCACTCACCCACTCACTCACTCACCCACTCACCCACTCACCCACTCACTCACCCACTCACTCACCCACTCACTCACTCACCCACCCACTCACTCACCCACTCACCCACTCACTCACCCACTCACTCACCCACTCACTCACTCACTCACCCACTCACTCACCCACTCACCCACCCACTCACCCACTCACCCACTCACTCACCCACTCACTCACTCACTCACTCACTCACTCACTCACCCACTCACTCACTCACTCACTCACCCACTCACCCACTCACTCACCCACCCACTCACTCACCCACTCACTCACCCACCCACTCACTCACCCACTCACTCAACCACTCACCCACTCACTCACTCACTCACCCACTCACTCACTCACTCACTCATCATCTATAGCGCTTAATCCTATATTCAGGGTCACGGGGGGCCTGGAGCCTATCCCAGGAGACTTGGGGCACATGGCAGGGTACACCCTGGACAGGGTGCCAATCCATCGCAGGGCGCAGACACACACACACACACACACACACACACACACTCACTCATTGGTGGGACGGGGCACGAATGTTAAATTCCCACAGGTTAAAATTTTAAGAATTTTTTTTTTTACAAAGTGTCAGGTAAACAATTGAAATTAGCTTGCTTCTCTTAAAAACATACTTTCCCAGAATGCATTGCTGTGGTGGGTTTAAACCCTGTTACAACGGCACATAATGTGCAGACAATCTCAGGCACTTTCGTAAATAAGGTCTCTCTACGTCATTAATCTGCTCTGATGGTCGACTTTTATTCAGTTCACATACATACATATAAATCATGTTTCAAATGTAGTGCATTATTTATTATAACTTACAGTATACTGATCTCACGTGGTGCCTTCTTTGTCTTTCACGGGTCGCCACAGCGAATCATCAGTCTCCATCTAACCCTGTCCTCTGCGTCCTCTTCTCCAACTAACTTCCTGTCCTCTCTCACTGCATCCATAAATCTCCTCTTTGATCTTCCTTTGATCTCAGACCTCCGGCCTGGCAGTTCCAACCTCAGCATCCTGCTGTCGATACGCGTACATTCTCTCCTCTGAACATGTCCAAACCACCTCAATCTGGACTCTCTGACTTTATCTCCAAAACATCTAACGTGCGAATGTCCGTCTGAGGAACTCTTTGGAATTCTTGATCCTATCCATCCTTGACCCTCCCAAAGAGAACCTCAACATCTTCATCTCTGCTCTACCTCCAACTCTGCCTCCTGTCTTTTCTTCGTTCCTCTGCTTTCCAGAGCGTACCTCCAACTCTCTAGATTTTCCACAATTTGTACAATTTTACCAGAATCGCAATTTTCCTTGTGTGTCAGGAGATATTTCATTTTATAGTGTATAAACTGGAGGGACTAAGAATCAGATTCAGGTTAATATCCAAGCACTTGATTGATCAGAAACATACATAACCTGCTTGGAGACATTATAAATCCAGACACTGTGTCTTTAACCAGCACAACATGATAATAAACACTAAGGTGTGTGAGTCCAAGAGTGCCCTGTTTTATAATAAGACGTCTGAGTAGCGAGCCAGACGAGACCAGCTGATCACCTGCGGCCCTTCAGGTAAGATGTGAGTTTACAGTGTGTGTTGTGTTGTGTTAGTCCTATATCAATTATATTTCTACATATCAGTTTCTCAATGTATTATTAAACTTGTTGTATAGTTTATAAACATGTTCCGGTTAAAGTTTAATCACATGATCATCTTTGAATTAAAGTTTTTAAACTTGAAGTGAGGCAGATCACTCAGTCCAGGTATTATTATTATTATTATTATTATTATTATTATTATTATTATTTTATTTTTTAGAAGATAACCGTCATTTATCAATTTTAACTCTTAGAACAAGTTTCATATTTTAATAGAGTTTTTTTTTAATCTTGCTTGAATTAGCTGTAAAAAAAATCTTACAATAAAATAATTTTTAAAAAAATTCATAAAAAAATGAGTAGAAATATCTAAATTATCTTATACTTGTTTCATTGGAAACTTTTTTTGTTTGCTTTAATTATATACTTTTGATTGATTTGTTGTGTTAAAGACATGTTCAAAAGTTCAAGTTAAAGCTTAATCACATGATCATCTTTTGAATTAAAGTTTTTAACCGAAGTGAGGCAGACAACCAATCTAGGTAATATTATATATATACATATTATTATATATTATTATTTTATTTATTTTTAGAAGATAACCGTCATTTATCAATTTTAACTCTTAGAACAAGTTTCATATTTTAATAGAGTTTTCTTTTAATCTTGCTTGAATTAGCTGTAAAAAAAATCTTACAATAAAATAATTTTTAAAAAAATTCATAAAAAAATGAGTAGAAATATCTAAATTATCTTATACTTGTTTCATTGGAAACTTTTTTTTGTTTGCTTTAATTATTATAATTTTTTTGATTGATTTGTTGTATAGTTTATAAACATGTTCCGGTTAAAGTTTAATCACATGATCATCTTTGAATTAAAGTTTTTAAACTTGAAGTGAGGCAGACAACTCAGTCCAGGTATTATTATTATTTAAGCATACATATTATTATTTTTATTTATTTATTTATTTTATTTTTTAGAAGATAACTGTCATTTATCAATTTTAACTCTATAAGTACTCTATAAGTTTCATATTTTAATAGAGTTTTTCTTTTATCTTGCTTGAATTAGCTGTAAAAAAAAAATCTTACAATAAAAAATTTCAAAATTTTTTTTTTCATAGAAATATCTAAATTATCTTATACTTGTTTCATTGGAAACTTTTTTTTGTTTGCTTTAATTATTTTTATTTTTTTATTTTCCCCCAATTTTCTGCCTAACTTATTTGTGTCCAATTCCTCCCCGTCACTAGGGGGCGCACACATTAAGGCTACTACTACCACTTAGTAGGGAGGGAAGACTATCACGTGTTTCCTTCAAACCGACCGTCGAACTGCTCGCTCGCTCACACAGCGTTGGGGGCGGCGTAACGCACTCGGAGGACGGCGCTATCCGCTCCTTCCGCTTGCACGAGCTCACAGACGCCCCTGATTGGCTGTAGAGCCATGATTAATGTGAGAACACCAAGCACCTCTCATCCCTCCCCTCTGAGAGAGGGTTTGGATAAATAAAATAATGTTTCACTTAATGTCATTTTTTTTTGCAGTGCAGGAAGTAGTTTGAGGTGATCTGGATTCTTATCAGTTTAAAGTATTGATTGCTCTTCAACAATCAGTACAAAAAGACGTCTGCAGGTTTCTGATGTCACTCGCTCAATCCGTACTATACTATACCTCCTCCATCTCTTCCTAATGATCATGTACAGACATTTGACACAGAAATTTACAGTATACTTGAGGATTCCCGGGTTTTCGCCGTTTTATGTAGAAAGTAAAAGTCCTGCAACATATTTGTTCCATCCAGTAAGTGAACCTGCTGATTCTAATTTCCTCAACAGATCCGCCGAGAGAAGTCAGTCAGCGTGCTATAAGATGAATTTCCTGACACTGGAGTCCACACCCTTGATTTTTCGCATATTCCAGTAAGTTTCCTTTCATCTTCTTTATCTAAAATCACACTTTACGACGTCATATTGATGTGAGAGGATTAAAATATCTCTTTACAGGAACTGTAAAACAATAAAAAGGTGATTTTTAGAGGCATTGTGTTTCACAGTTTCACTCCCTCAAGGTGGCGGTGTTTCTACGTTTTCTATGTGTTTCAGTGTTTCATTCTGTATTAAGCATCATTTTAACAAACAGCTCAAATAGTGAGTTTAAAATAAATACCTTTATAAATAAATACCTTTATAAATAAATACTGCATGATGGTTAAAACAGAAAGTTGGGAAAAACGAAATTTCCCCTTAAAATCAAATTGGATTAGATTCAACTTTAGTGTCATTGTGCAAACTACAAGTACAGTACAGAGCCAATGAAATGCAGTTAGCATCTAACCAGAAGTGCATAAGTGGCCTATTTACAATGAATAAATACAATGTGCTACACAAACAGAAAATACATTTGGTAATAGAGTTATAGTATATACAGTATATACAGTATATATATATATACCATATATATATATATATAAACAGTCCATGATCAGCTGTTCTCTGCAGTGACAGCCACAGAAAAAAGCTATTTGCTAGCTTGTGCGCGCTCTGATGCGTCTGTAGCGCTGGCTGATGATAGCAGAGTGAACAGTCCATGAGTTGGTTGAGAGGAATGTTTGATAATGCCTCTTGCCCTTTGCAGACAGCATCTCTTAAAGTACAACCATAAATCAAATACAACAAACAGTAAATCAGATCAAAGGCAGCTGCTCTTACTTGTTAGCAACTCTATAGCTTGTTAGCTGCTCTCATAGCTGCATTACAAAACAACGAACGCTAACGCAGTTATCTTTTTTTCTTAGGTATCAAACTTCAGACATTTGGTGTACATATTTTTTATTTAAGAACGGAACTCAACCTTTTGTGTGTACATATTTTTATATATATATATATATATATAGAGATTTTAAAGCATTAAATTTCATTTATTTACATGTGCATTTAAAAAAAAAGAAGAAGAAGAAGAAGAAGCAAGCGTTTTACATTTCCATCGGAATAGTTTTACAGCAGAACATGGCATTTTACAAAACATGACAAAATAAACGGCATTTTCAGACCTTCACCTTTCATTTTGCCAAATAATTGTCCTCAGCTAAAATTGTCTATAACAAAACCTTTAATTTGAAATCTGCTACATATCCTTATTTTAGAATTTTTTAACTTACAATTTATTTTTTTTTTTGCCAAAACATCAGTATATAACTGCATTACATAACAAAAAATCGCATTGCTTTTTTTCTCTCACATGCTCAGTGAAGCAAAAAAATACCGGCTGGGCAGCATGTTGTCCACCTGATTTTTTTTCTACCTGAATTTGTGAGGTCGAAAAATAATGAAGATGGCATTCTTAACAATTGAATATATTTTTGAACAGTAATTTAGTAAGGTCGATCATCTTGCATTGAATTTTAAATGTTTGAATTAGATTTTGATTCGAAATATACAATCACAATAAATTGCAGTGCCAAAAAAAGGATTATGAATGCTGGGAAGGTTTTTTTTTTTTTTTCCATTCAGATCAAATTGCAATGCAGAAAAATTCAAACGATTGAATTTGAAAAATCAAGTTTTTGTTCAGTTCATGTAATTCAGCATACTATTTTGTGTTGATGAACTTTACCTCTGTTATACTTCCATATTACTGTATATTTAGATGTCCCCCCCCTTTTTTTTTCAGTTTAGAATAAAATTTCAAGCATTTCTCCTTTTACTCTGCAGGATCGTCGTCCCCACATTTGGTGGGATTATAATCTGCGTAGGTTTTTGTAGATGCTTCTGTCAGTGTCGGAGACGGAGAGAGGATCGGAGACAGCTGGCACAAGCATCAGCTCGAGCTCTGGAACCTCCTGCGTCCGTCTACATCATCCCCGTTTCATCACGGGGTCAAGAACAACGGCACGGACCACCGCAACCGCAGTACAACCTGCCACAGCAGTACCCCCCTCCTCCAGCTTATAGCGAGGTGACGTCCATCCCACCACTGAGAACTGACACGTGACGCAAAACTCGACTGCCTTTTGTATTGAAATGGAATTCGGCCCGTTTTTGTTGTTCTGGTTTTAATTTACCATTAAAGAGGTTTGATTGATTCATTGATCTCAACTCACGTCCAAAGAATTCTTTTATGATGTGATAAAAATCAACTATGTTTATTATATTTCTAAGTGGGAGCTGAAGAAACACCTGACCACATACGCCAGAGAACTGATCAGATGCATCTTCTGAGCCATTTGTTTCGATTTGCTGCTGTCCACATACAATTGATAAACCTCACACTCAACACTGTGTTGCTTCCTGGTGTGAACACTGAATACTGCATTTCTCCCACGTTACAATACCACACATCTTACCTGCTCGTTTCTCCATTTTGCAGCTGATGCCGAAGCCTGACTTCCCCAGTGCTCCTCCTCCTGCATATACAGAAGCCATCAGCTCCCCGATCAACCCTTCCGCCCCAGGTCAGATCCCTCCATCCTGCCCGCCGCTGCCTCAGTAATCCCAGAGTGTGAAGTGAAGAACCGTGACGGTGCAATGGAAAGCCGAAAACACAACGAGGAACAAACGACGGAAATGAAAACCCATAGCTGCTGGTTTTGTCTGCCTGAGCGGCGAAATTGTAAACATGAAATTGTATACATATTTGTAAGATAAATACATTTTTGATTTTTTTTTGATGAGCAGCAAGCATGTAAATAATGTTGAATACTGGAACATTTTGTATGTATCAACTTTTAAGTTATTAAACTGAATTTAGCACTTAGAAATGAGTGAGCACAAGTTTTAGAACTCAAGTATTAAAGAAATGTTAAGGTTCAAAAATCAAAGTATCAGGTGAACAATTCCAAAAATATTCTCTATCAGCTTCCTTTAAAAAACAACAACAACAACAACAACAACAAAAAACAAACAAACACATTATTTCCCGCCCAAAACCGAAAAGTTGGATTTATTTCATTTTGCACCAAAACACTTAATATATACAGTATTTACTTATTTTCAATAAATGATAAATAAAGAATTTCAAAGAATTTAGAATCAATTAATTAGAATTAAACAATTATCAAGTAAACAATTCCCAGAACGTAACTCATGACCTTTTAATTCTTGCAACAACAACAACAACAAAAAAAAACGACGTCTTATTAAGTCAAATATTCTTGAACTAAGCCAACCTACCCATAATTTTTTAATTAAATAAATTTACAACAAACCGGTTCCATCATGATCATGCCTCTGTGAGAGCCACCAAGCCGGCGCCATGAAGACATGGCGTGTTAAGTTAAAGTTGGAGTAGAAAAATGAAGAAGAAGAAGAAGAAGAAGTAGAAGTAGAAGTAGAGTGTCCTGACTGAACTCAACCTCACTGAACAATCAGCATTGGGATGAACTGGAACTGGAGCCTCCTCGACATCCCGGCATCAGCACCTGATCTCACTAAAGCGAATGTGTCGAATGTGTTAACGAACACGAATCCCCACAGCCGTGCTCCAACATCCAGAGGAAAGCCTTTGCAGAAGAGTGGAGCTCATTATAGCAGAAATAGGGAGTTAATCCGGAACGGGATCATCAGCAAGAACATACAGTACGGCGGTGATGGCCACAGACGTTAGATTCTTGAATGGAGTAGAAGGCTTCTTAGCTGGACTCGATCTCGACACCACGAACTAAAACTGAAACGCGATTTAGCTCAGAGCATCGGTATGAGCATTCTTTCTTTCTTTCTTTCTTTCTTTTTTTTTTTAAATAGCAAATGTAAATGTAAAATGTATGTACAGGCAGATTTTATACATTTACAAATGCACTGTCTATGTTTTTATTTTATTTTTTATCATAATGCTGTCATTTGAATAAAAAAGTTTATTTAAATAATCATAGTCATAAACTGTAAATAATTATGATTAATCACAGTTTTAAAATACTAAGACGTATTTGTACTGTTTTATGCTGGAATAAAGAAAATCCATGCCAAACCGGTTAAAGGTAGCAGATTATGCAGTTAGAATGAAAAATCTCTTGAGTGGTAAACTCTCTGCAGCAGTAATCATATTGTGAGCCGCGTCTGCTGCTGTAGTGGTGACCATGACGGTTATCTCCTTTTCAACTCTGCTAGCGCAGTTGGCTGGCAAATGCTTAAGCAAAATGGCTTTCTTGTGTTTTTAACACGCACAGAGTGAACGAGTGCAGTTGCCATTTGTTATTGATTAGATGTTAGATGTGAGGTCGTCATTTTTTCTTACTGATATTTAGAAAGTGCAATAAAAGTAGCTTCTGCCAACTACCTCACTTTCACACACACACACACACACACACACACACACACACACACACACACACACACACACACACACAGCCTTTTCAGTGACTTACATTTAATGTATTCTTGTAGCACACGACTTGGTTTTTTATCACACAGCCGGGTAACCGCACTGCAATTATGGGATGCCATTAGGGTCAAACTTGGACATATGACTGAATTGCAGTGAAACAAATATTAACGCATTAAACACATTAAGCGTGAACATGTTAATATATGGTAATATGACCGCGAAAAAAAATGACACAACTCTCCGTTAGAGACAGTATAAGCTTAGAACCTATATAATTTTGAAAAAAAAAAGAAAAAAAAAAGAGGTATATAAACTGGAAGGACTAAGAATCAGAATCAGGTTGATATCCAAGCGCTTGATTGATCAGAAATATACATAACCTGCCTGGAGACATTACAAATCCAGACACTGCGCCTTTAACCAGCACAACGTGGTAATAAACACTAAGGTGTGTGTGTGTGTGTGTGTGTGTGTGTGTGTGTGTGTCCAAAAGTGCCCCTTTTTTTTTTTTTTTATAATAAGACGTCTGAGGAGTGATCCAGACGAGACCACCTGATCACCTGCGGCCCTTCAGGTAAGACGTGTGTTTACTGTGTGTGTTGTGTCGTGTAGTGTTAGAGCTTTATGCAATTGAAAAAGTTGTGCTGTTCATAAACACGTTCCGCTCAAAATTCAATCACATGATCATCTTTGGGAAAATAAATAAATAAATAAATCATCATCTTTGGAAAAAAATTAAGGCAGACCTCTCAGTCCGAGGATTGATTATTATTTATTTATTTATTTATTTATTACCAGTTTTTTTTTTTTTTAGATCTTGTATGCATTAGCTGTAAATCAACACAAATTACACTCGGCAATAAGGATGATAAAAAAAATGTAAAAAAAATCTTACAATAAAATTCCAACAAACAAAATATAAGATTATTAAATTTGTTCCTAATAGAATTCTACTCTAAAATCTGCAATTTCTTGTTCGATCAGCAGAGAATTTAGCGAGTTATGAATTTATTTCCTGTATGCATTTCATTTAAACTTTTAGTAAAATTTGATTAGATACAAGCTTAATCTGCTATTTCTTTTTTTTTTTTGTAAACTCATTTTAAGACAGTATAGATAAGTTTGACTAGACAAGAATATTTGACCCTTTTCTTGTTGCAGTGCAGAACGTTGTTTGGATCGATATGGATCCTGGTCAGCTCCATGTAGATTTTTATCCAGATGTGAAATTATTTTGACTTCCATTAAGTTTTCCAGACTGGCAGGGCTGGTATTTCTTAAACAGTAATAAAATATCGCGCGAGGGGCTGATTTAGAGATCGCTCTGCATTTACGAACTACTGTATGACGGGTCATTCATTTTCAACCTGGTTGTTAATTCCTGTATTATTTCCTGGCATATCGTTCAGATTAATGCTACTGACCTGATTCTGACTGACACACACACACACATGGTATTTATATCTATGTGAAATTTAGAAATCTTATGTCTGATCAAGAGGCATGGAACTTAATTTAGCCTTCCATTATACCATGTCACCATCTTTAATTAGTGATGTAATTAATAATGAGCTTTCCAGTGTCTGGATTGGATCACACTGCTGTTATACAGTGGTGGAGAAAAGGATTGAGACAAAAGTGAGAACGTTCTCATTTTTTTCTCAATTCATGCCTCGGTGATCTCTTCCTAATGATCATGTGCAGACATTTTCCAGCGAAATGTACAATTCACTTGAGAGTTCCAGAGTTTTTAGCCGTTTTGGTGCAGAGGTGGCGACGTCGGCTTCAGAAAGTAAAAGTCCTGCCACATATTTCTTCCATCCATTAATGAACCAGCTGATTCTAATGAGCAGAACTCTTCAGGAGAGAACTCAATAGTGACGTCACCTGATTTATGCACAGTAAGAACTAAACACACACACGGCATATTGTGTCTTAATTCTCGTGTCCACCAATGTGTCAGACGTTCAAGAATATTTAAGAATGAGATCAGACCACAAAGGACAAAATCATTCAGCGCTCCCGAGCAATCAGACTTCAGGACCCAACAGTGCTGTGATTTCAATATCTACTGTGTGAAACAGTCAGAAATCTTTTTCATTTCCGCAGCAGATCCACTGAGAGAAGACGTCCTGTAAGATGGACTTCTTTAATCCGGCGCCCTCAAACACTTTGATGAACAATTTGCAGTGAGTGATTTTCCATGTTCTTTACCTATAATCACACTTGACAAAGTCATATTGACGTGAGAGCAGGAACTCGACAGGAATAGTAAAGCAATAAAAAGGCGATTTTTAGAGGCATTGTGTTTCCTTTATCTCACGTTTCATTTCCTGAAGGTGGCAGTGTTTCTACAGCTTATATTCATATCCTGTAGATATTGATTTCATACATTCAATATGCATTTGATATTATTTTAGAAGGAATGAACTTTTTTGCATATGAGGTTTTTACAGCAAAATGCGATAAATGCCAATTTTCAGGCTTTCGCTTATTCTGGCAAATGATTGTCCTCAGGGACACAAAATTGTTCATGAAAAATCTTTATTTTTGAAAACTGCTTTTAGAATTTTTCTAACTTACCAATATTTGGTAAAATGTCTGCAGCAAAATGAGATGTGTCCATGAAGAGGGTCGCATCATGTCTTTCTGTCTTTCTGGCCAAAAGATCTGCTGCCTTCAAATGAACTAAATGGACTTTTTAAGAACGTTGAAGCCAAGAAAATACTGTATTTACCAAAGCACTAAACGGCGTAGTCAACTACTGAAGTGGGAGCAGAGCTGATGGTGAAGTGAACTATTATGTATTTGTATAGTTTATTTATTTATTTATTTACAATCTTCTTTAAAGTAAAAAATAAAACAAATTAACATGCACTTTACCTTTAAAAAAAGTTAAGTTTGTGACAGATAAGTGTTTCCGTTTGTGTGCGCAGGCGGCGTATACAGTATTTGTGTGTGTGTGTGTGTGTGTGTGTGTGTGGAATTAGCCCCTTCGCTCGCCCCGTCTTACACAGATGAGTGACACAGCGAGATACAAATCTCTCTAATAACACTCGCATGAGCGTATACTAACCGAATCACTGCTGTAAAGTAAAAAAACAACAACAAATGAACCAGCACTTTATCTTTGAAAAGAATCGCGACAGAGCAGAGTTTTCTGTGTCAAGCAGAGAGTGTGTGTCTGTTTGTGCATGTGACGTGTGTGTGTGTGTGTGTGTGTGTGTGTGTGTGTGTCGGTGTCAAATTACGCGCGCGCACACACGTAGGAGACACACTGAAACAGAGAGGGAGACGTTGATTATACCAGCAAGAGACGAGCACTAAGACCCAGCAGGGGAGACGATTACCCACAATTCCGCAGCGCAAGAGAGAGGAAAATCATTGGCTCAGTTGCGATCACGTCGCGCTTGGTTTCAAAACAAGAGCGCATGAGTGATACGTGATACTCGGCACTCGTGAACCAAGACTTGCTCGGTTTTTCAAGTCAAATTTTATTCAAAATCTTTGCTCGTCTTGCGGAACGCTTGTAAACCGCGTTACTCGCAATCCGAGGTTCCACTGTATATATTTCATTTTTTAAACAAGAAGCAAATTGTGTATCGTGTGTAAACTTTTTTAAAAGATGCAGTCTTCATAAATGTATATAGACTTTTATTAAAATAGACATTACATCACCTCACCCCTTTTTTCATTCCTTTTACTCCGTAGGATCGCCATCCCAACAATCGTTGGGATCATAATCAGCATAGCTTTGTGTAAATGTTTCTTTCAATGTCGGAAAATGAGAGGGGATCGGGCACAGCATGCACAAGCATCATCACGTGCTTTGGAACCTCCTCAGGCCGTCTACATCATCCCATCACAGACTCAAGAACAACGACAAGGACCACAGCAGTACAACCTGCCACAACAATACCCCCCTCCTCCAGCTTATAACGAGGTGAGGTCCATCCCACCACTAATAACGAGACACAGCGTAATCAACTATGTTTATTTGTTTGTGGGAACTGAAGAAACATCTGACCATCTCGAATGCATCTTCGCTGGCGAGTTAAATACCTGATGTATATTTATGCGTCCCATGTTACAATACCACACATCTTACCTGCTCGTTTCTCCATTTTGCAGCTGATGCCGACGCCTGACTTCCCCAGTGCTCCTCCTCCTGCATATACAGAAGCCATCAGCTCCCCGATCAACCCTTCCGCCCCAGGTCAGATCCCTCCATCCTGCCCGCCGCTGCCTCAGTAATCCCAGAGTGTGAAGTGAAGAACCGTGACGGTGCAATGGAAAGCCGAAAACGTCCCTCCACCCAACACAACGAGGAACAAATCATGGAGGTTAAATTCCATGGCTGCTATTTTGGTCTGCCTGAGTAGTGAAGTCGTCTACATATTTGCAAGATTCGTAAATATATTTTTTGTTTTATGGATGAGAAGCAAGCATGTACAGTAAATAGTGGTTAAATATGGGAACATTTTGGAGTTTCATGTTTTAAGTTATTCAACTATATTTAGTACTTAGAAAGCTCAAGCCTTAAAGAAATGTTATGATAGAAATAATAAAAAACAAACAAATAAAAAAGTAAATAACGGCACGTTGTATTTGATCTATAAGGTGAATCTGATAAGGAAAGTTTCATTCAAAAATCTTTTCATAAATAAAATGCACAACGCTTTATCTTGCATATCTACTTAATTTTGTGAAAGGTGGGCTTTAAGGACTCAACCTTGGGGCAGGGCAAGAATATTGAAGGAATAATGCTATATTTTCTTTCATATAAAGAGTTAAAAATCATCGCCTGAATGTGAGTAATGTGGTTAAAATATCAAGACCAAAGAATTTACTAAGTATCAAGTAAAATCAAGTATTTTATATAAAAAATAAAAAAAACATTTTTTCCCAAAACTGCCAAGTTGGATTTGTCTCATTTTGCAGTAACCCTCACGACCCGGCGGCCCCGAGGGAAACGAGCAGGTGTCAGGAATAGGCTGACCGCCAGTCATACCGTACACCTCTGCCTAACCTCCTGCTCGTCAACGTCCAGTCGCTGGGAAACAAGCTTGATGCCCTCAGGGTAAAGTTCCAGAGAGACATTCAGGACTGCAAGCTCCTGTGCTCCACCGAGACATTTCTGAACCACACCATTCAGCCAGCCGAGTTCTTTTCGGTACATTGCATGGACAGAACACTGGAATTGGGGACGTCAAGGCGAGGTGGCTTGTGTTTAATGGTGAACAACAGCTGGTGCAACAGTGTGAGCATTGTACCTCTCACATGCTCCTGCAGACCCAACCTGAAACTACTGACTAATCAAATGTCGCACTCACACAGCACCAGATACAACACCACCAAACTTTTTATCAGCGCATCACCTTCCCTACCAGAGGTGAAAGGACACTGGTGACTAAGGACAGTAACTGACAATAAAGCACCAACATCGAGTAGAAAGAACGCAAACGTGTCTCTGGCAGATGAGCTGAACACTTTCTACTCTTGCTTCAAGGCTGCAGCTAACGATGCTAACAGCAATGCTAAAGCTAATGCTGATGCTAGCGGTACTAATGGTTGCAGACAGAAAGAGAATGCCAACACCGGAAACGAGTGTAATGTGAGGAAGGCCTTCAGGAGCGTGTACACCCAGGAAAGCAGCAGGACCAGGCGACATTCAAGGTTGAGTCCTCAGAGCCTGCGCTGACCAGCCAGCACCTGTGTTCAGAGAAATATTCAAAATCACCTTAACCCAATCGGTAATTTGGTCCGCATGCCTGAAAGAGTCTATCATTGTTCCTGTCCCGAAGAACGCCCAACCCCAAGTGCTTTGAGCGGCTGATCAGAGACTTCATCATTGCTTCACTACCTGACACACTAGATTACCTAGAGTTTGCTTACCAACCAACCTTCTCAACAGATGATGCCATCTCTCACCTACTTCATACATCACTCACTCAGCTGGACACTAGAAGAGAATTATGATAAAATGCTCTTTGTCGACAAGAATTTTGCATTTAACACTACAATTCCCTCCACACTCACCACCAAGCTAGAGCACCTGGGATCTCCAACTTTCTATCTGGTAGACCACAGGCAGTAAGAATGGGCAGACATGTCTAAGCCTCCCTCACCCTCAGCACTGGAGCCCATTCCAGGTTGTGTTCTATACCCCTGCTTAGAACACTAAGCACACTACATCTATGACTGTGTGGCCACTACCAACTCCACCATCAAGTTTGCTGGTGACACCATCATGGCTGTATACATAAGCTGCATCTGCATCATACTATACACTGTACGCAACTGAACAAATAACTTTGTTTATATCCCTCCCCCTGGTGTTTAGAATCATTTATTATCACACTCTCCTGTGTCCCCCAAATGAGGATGGGTTCCCTTTAGAGTCTGGTTCCTCTCAATGTTTCTTCCTCATACCATCTATGGAATGTGCTCAATAGGGATGATTTTGTCTACCATCTAGGACTGTTTTTTTATGTTTCTTATTTTCAGTAAAGCTGCTTTGAGCCAATGGTCATTGTTAAAATAAATACATTACGCTATACAAATAAAATTGAATTGAATTAAAAGCACTTGTGAACCCTGAAGGCCAACACAGAGAGACTGAAGAGAAGCTTCATCCCGCAGACAGACTCTTGATAACAACACCACATAGGACTAAACACTGATCTGTTTCTACCCGTACACCACTCATGGACGCCCATTAATGCATGTTTGCACACGGTCTACATTTTGCACAAGTGGAACTTTGTGCATTCTTCTGCCCAAGACTGGACATTGTTTTTCAATTTCAATTCTATTTGATTTTTATCATATTATCTATTTTACATTTTTGAAACACAATTTAGGTCAGAGCATCAGTATGAGGATTAAATTTTTAACATTTACATTTATTTTTTCAAACGGATTACAGTATGTGGTGTTCAAACAAATGCTAAATTGTATGTTTGATTATTGTGTACATCATATAAACTGATTTTATAAAACGTTTTATAAAATTTTTATTAACGCCAACTAATACACACATGCACCTGAATCAATCAACACACTTCCTTCTCTCTGTTTCAAAGTACATTCACCTTTACAAATTTAGGCGTTTGGCAGACGCTCTTATCCAGACTGACTTACAAAAGTGCTGAGAAGTTTATGTCATTGAATAAATCCTTTTCACTGGATTACTAACTAAGTACCATCAGTCAAACAATGAAGAGAAGGCTTTTTGGAGAGGATTAACCCAAATATTGAAATAGCAACGTCTGGGAAAAATGACAGACGATTGTCACCCCAAGAGTTACCACAAGATTGTGGGCAGTGACTGAAGGAGTGATCCGATTCTTGTCCAGGATGATCACAAGTTCACGAGCGATGGTCAGCAGTTTGGTTTTTACTGAGATTGAGTTTTAGCTGATAAGCTGTCGCCCAGGATGAGATGTCTTCCAGATACACTGAGATCTGGGTGTAAACCTGAGTGTCTGAGGAGGGAAAGGAGAGAATGAGTTGTGTGTCATCTGCATAAAAATAGTATGAAAAGCTGTGAGAGGATATGGCCTTTCCAAGAGACCGGGAATAGAGGTAGAACAGAATAGGACCAAGTATTGAGCCTTGTGGGACACCATTACAGAGTGGATCCCCTCCACTTCATACAACCTACCTTCTAGGAAGTAAACAATTGCCATGGTATGGCCACAGATTCCAAAGCTTGTACTGTAAGGATATACAAGAAAATCTTGTTGTTCGGTATGTCAAATGCAGCTGAGAGGTCCAGGAGGATAAGGACAGATGACAGCTGTTCTAGCAGCATGCAGCTTCTCAGTAACAGACAGAAGGGGGCAGTCTTTGTGGAATGCGAAATTGAAATCATCTTCAAAACTTTAGTAATCTTTTTAAATACTGGACACATGAATGATCAATCCCAAATGGGAGGAAATTGAACTTTCCCAGAGTGCGTTGTACGTACGCAAGAGTGAATGACTGTGGATGACAAAATTTGAATTTGAATTTTAAATAGCTGTGTCTCGATCACTATCGTAAATAAAGTTTCTATACGTTTACTAAACTGCTCTGATGGTTGAATTTTATTCGGTACACATAAATATTGTATATCATGTTTCAAATGTAATGCATTATTTATTATAAACTGATTTTCTTGGGGTGCTTGAGGCAAAGGAAAGAATTCTTATTTAATTTTGCCAGAATGGTATTTCTCTCATGCTATGCCAGGAGAGGGTGTAAAAAAAAACAAAAAAAAAAACACCAGTCCTTTATAGACTGAAATATATAAGCAGGAATGACTAAGCACTCAGATACAGGTTGATGTCCAAGCATGATTGATCAGGAACATACCCAACTACCTGCTTGGAGACATTACAGATGCAGACGCTGTGCCTTTAACCAGCGCAATGTGGTAATAAACACTAAGGTGTGTGTATCCAGGAGTGCCCTTTTTTATGACAGGAGGTCTAAGTAGTGAGCCAGACGAGACCACCTGATCACCTGCGGCCCTTCAGGTAAGATGAGAGATATTAGTTATATTGTTTGGTTAAATGTTCGTGCTCATTGTATTTTGAGGCTTTCAGCATTTTGAACATCTTCAGACTGATGTTTTTAAGCTAGATACAGTATAAGGCAGATATCTCAGGATATTTTTTTTTCTTTAATAAGGAAACAGGCACTTATCAACTTTAACTCTTAGAAAGAGTTTCATATTAGTTTAATACAGTTTTAGTGATCTTGCTTGAATTAATTGTAAACACCTGCAGCACACAGCAAAAAATCTTAGGAAAAATTTTATTATTATAAAAATTAAGGCAATTAAATTGATCTACACTTGGAATTAAAAACAATAAAAATCTTAAAATCAGATTTAAACAAACCAAATGTATGATTATGAAGCATTTTTGATTTTTATTTACAATTTTAGTCAATTTTGTTAAGCTTCATAATCGTATATTCATTTTTTTTTTTTTTACTTACTTTAAGAAAGTACACATAGGTTTGGCTCAGTTCAAGAATATTTAACGTTTTAAGATGTAATTGTTGTTGCAGTGCAGAATGTAGTTTGGGGTGATATGGATTCTCATCAGTTCAAAGTCACATTACATTTAGGTAAAATGTATTTGATTCTGATTTCCATGACTTTTCCATGATATTTCTTAAAGGGTAATAAAATCCCACATGAGAGGCTGACTTAGTGATCGCTCTGCATTTATGATCTAATGACAGGTCATTAATTTCACCCGGCCATTCCTTATTCTCCTGGCATATCATTCAGCCTGTGATGAAAACAACAAAAAAAAAAGTATTAATGCTTCTGATCTGATTCTGACCAACACATCATATTCATTTGAAATGTAGAAATTTTAAGTCTGATCAAGACTTAAGGGAACTTAATTTAGCCTTCCATTATATCACGTCACCGTCTTTAATTAGTGATGTAATGCAGGACAGATCAAATAGTGAGGTTTTCCAATGTCTGGATTTGAGCACACTGCTGTTATACCGTACAGTGGTGGACAAAAGCATTGAGACAAAAGTGAAATTCTCGATGTTTTGAGAACATTCTCGTTTTTTAAATCATGATAATAACCATAATTTGTGGTGATGATGATGATGATTATTATTATAACAAATTATTTTTATCAAAATAATTATTATCCTCATTACAAACATATGGGAATTCAATTGGGAATTCCTGAGTTTTGGAAAAAGTCCTGCCACATGTTTGTTCCATACATTCACTAAACCAGCTGATTCTAATGAGCAGAACTCTTCAGGAGAGAACTAATTAGTGACGTCACCTGATTTATACACAATAAGAACTAAAACACATGGCATATGTTGTCTTAATCCTTGTGTCCACCAATGTGTCCAGAGTTTCAGACTTAATATTTAAGAATGAGATCAGACCAGGAACGACAAAATCCTTCAGAGCTCCCGAGCAATCAGACTTCAGAACCCAACAGTGCTTCAATATCTGTGAAACAGTCAAAAATCATTTAAATTTCTTCATCAGATCCACTGAGTGACGACGTCAAGTAAGATGGATTACTATGATCCCGATTCCTCATATTTGATTACCTCTTTGCAGTAAGTGTCTTTTCATCTTCTTTTCCTAAAATCTCACTTTACAGTGGTATATTGATTTGAGAACATTAAAATGTCTCTTGATAGAAAAAAAAAGGTGATTTTAGAGGCATTGTGTATCTCACAGTTTCACTCCCTGAAGGTGGCAGTGTATCAGACTGTATATATTAAATTTAAAATAAATGTCTGGATTTATTGAATGCTACACAAGGCTTAAAGTAGTTTGGAAAAATTCAATGTTCTTAATTTTTAAATCTTTAAATCAAATACAACAACTGCTCTTACTTGTTAGCAACATTGCTCTCATAGCTGCATTACAAAACCAATGAAATCTAACAAGCTAGCAAAGAGTTATTTTGTTAGGTATAAAATCTAGGTACAGTGGAACCTTGGATTGCGAGCATAAGTTGCTCCGGAAGTATGCTTTATATCAAAACACTTGTATATCGAAGCGCATGTCCCCATAAGAAATAATGAAAACATTGATGATTTGTTCCACACACAAATATAATCATAAAAAAATATTATTAATACAAAAATATAAAGTAAAAATAAAGCAAACTAACCTGCAATTTACCTTTGAAAAGAATCGTGACTGGTGTTAGACCTGCAGAAGCAGAAGGAAACTCTCACACACACATACACACACACACACACACACACACACACACACACTACCGAAAGCACTCCTCTAAACAGATTTATCTTCCGCACTGCTACAACCTTATTTACTTTTTTCCTTCACAGAGGCCGTAGTTGCAGTACAGTTACTAAAGAATACTCACTACACTTGGACACAAAAAAAAAAAAAAAAATGCTTTTCACGCACACACACACACGTGGTCACAATGTTATAGTAAACAGTACACACATGCACGCGCACTGAGACCGAGCGTGAGAGACGGTTACCCACAAGCCCATAGCACAAGAGAGAGAGGAACCATTGGCTCGGTTGTGATCATGTGACGCTTGGCAGTCAAAGCGTATGCATATTGCTTGTATATTTAGACCTCGCTCGTTTATCAGGTTTAAATTTATTTAATAATTGTGCTTGGATTGAGAGTTACTCACAATCCAAGCTTCCACTGTATTTGTCATCGGTATCAAATTCCAAATTCCTGTCCCAAACGCGGATAAAAATGGGAGGGTTGTGTTCAGAACGGCATCTGGCGTAAAAACTTGTGACAAACTGCTGTGGCAACCTATTGCCAGGAGCAGGCGAAAGACCATTTATTTGATTCGCAACAACTAAAAAAAATACAGTATGAGTTTGGCTACTCAATAATGCAAGTAAAGATCGATTCATATGAATGAGTAGAACAAACTCAAAAACTGATAGTTCTGTTCACTTAAAATTGGAAACATCATTACTTAAAAAATTTGATGCAACTGATTACCTAAAATTTAACTCTTAGAAAGAGTTTCATATTAGTTTAATACAGTTTTAGTGATCTTGCTTGAATTAATTGTAAACACCTGCAGCACACAGCAAAAAATCTTAGGAAAAATTTTATTATTATAAAAATTAAGGCAATTAAATTGATCTACACTTGGAATTAAAAACAATAAAAATCTTAAAATCAGATTTAAACAAACCAAATGTATGATTATGAAGCATTTTTGATTTTTATTTACAATTTTAGTCAATTTTGTTAAGCTTCATAATCGTATATTCATTTTTTTTTTTTTTACTTACTTTAAGAAAGTACACATACATACACATGCAACTGATTACCTAAAATTTTTTTTTTAGTATTGTCAACTTATTCGGGTTTACAGTGCAGGGGTGTCCAAACTTTTTCACCAAGGGCCATATGCAGTAAAATACACAAACAGCTGTCCTCTCAAGTATGTATTGCCGGACCTGGTTTATTTATGTAAACTAAATCAATCAGCCTACAATACTGCTTTTCATAAATGGGACTTTTTTTTGGAACAAAAAAGGTTAGCAGTACAGCTTCCTCTGATTGAGGCAAGATTTTTAATACATTTTAATTCGGAAACCGAGCAAGTATTAGTTTACGAGCGCCGAGTATCATGTATCACTCATGCGACTCTTATTTTGACACCGAGCAGCAAGTGATCACAACTGAGCCAATGATTTTTCTCTCTCTTGCGCTGCGGGAATTATGGGTAATCGTCTCCCCTGCTGTGTCTCACTGCTCGTCTCTTACTGGTATAATCAACGTCTCCGTCTCTCTTCAGTGTGTGTGCGCGTAATTTGACACTGTGCCCCACACACACTGACACACACACACTTTTCTCATGTGTACTTTGCGTGTGCGCGCGCGTGTAATTTGACACATTCCGACACACACACACACACACACACACACACACACACACACACACACACACACACACACACACACACACACACACACAGATCTCCCTGGCTGCACACGCACTTTATTTACACAAAAAACTCTGCTCTGTCGCGATTCTTTTCAAAGGTAAGGTGCTGCTTCATTTGTTATTTGTTATTTTTTACTTTACAGCAGTGATTCCGTTAATATGCTCATGCGAGTATCATTAGAGAGATTTATTTTTTCCCCCCGTTAAAACAATAATTGCATTGTGTATGTTAGTTGTGAAACTTAAAAAGTGAGGTGGGGGAGGGAGAAGGAGTTTTACAGTTTAAGATGAGGCGAGGGGCTAATTCCACACACTCACACACACACACACACACACACACACACATACAAATACACGGCGTCTGCGCGCACAAACGGAAACGCTTAACTCTCTGGATTTATTTTTACTTTTTTAAAATGTTAAGTGCAGGTTCATTTGTTTTATTTTTACTTTCTATGTTGTATTAATAATTGTTTTTATGTATTTATTGTTTTGAGCTGTAGAACGAATAATTTGAGTTCTCATTATTTCTTATGGGAAAAGTCTATTTGGTTTATGAGTGTTTTTGGAATACGAGCCTGCTTCTGGAACGAATAATGCTCGTAATCCAAGGTTCCACTGTATTATATATATATATATATATATATATATATATATATATATATATATATATATACAGTATTACATTAAACAATACATTTCAAACCACCCCATCTGTTTTTTCTCCTCTCCTTTTACTCTGCAGGGTTGCCCTCCCGACAGTCGTTGGGATTATAATCTGCATAGCTTTGTGCAGATGTTTCTATAAATGTCGGCCAACAGAAAATCAGGAAGAGCTGAGAACACGTGCTCATGAACGTTCGCCGGTTGTGTACAACATCCCCATTTCACAGGCCGAAGAACAACCGCAAGATGAGGACGACCTGGAAGAGCAATACCCTCCTCCTCCATCTTATAACGAGGTGAGGTACATCCCACCAATCTGCAAAACTCTGCCGGTCTTTGAATTTATTGGGAGGCGTGAGGATGATGAACAAGCTATGAAGAAATGGATTTTAGTTTAGTGTGTATTAAAATCCATAGGTGATTGGTTTGTTCTAAGACCATCGATCTCCACTCACATTCCAAGAATTCTTTCATGATGTGTGATTTTTTTTCATTTGACCGTCATTGCACTTGCTTTCTAGTCACTTTGTTGCTTTCTAGTGTGGACATATTTATCCCATGTTACAATACCACACATCTTACCTGTTCATTTCTTCATTTTGCAGTTGACACCAAAGCTGGACTTCCCCAGTACTCCTCCTCCTGATTATATAGAAGTCATCAGCTTTCCGTTCAACCCTTATGTCCCAGATGAGATCACTCCATCAGAGAGCTAATTAACCACCCCATAAGTCATCAGCTCTCCGATCAACCCTTCCGCCCCAGGTCAGATCCCTCCATCCAGCCCTCCGCTGCCTCAGTAATCCCAGAGTGTGAAGTGAAGAACCGTAACTGTGCAATAGAAAGCTGAAAAACGTCCCTCCTTCCAACACAACGATGAACAAATGACGGAAATGAAAAGCTATAGCTGCTATTTTGGTCTGCCTGAGCGGTGAAAGCGTGTACAAATTTGTAAGATGTGTAAATATATTTTCAGTTTTGTTGATGAGCAGCAAGCATGTAAATAATCTTTAAATACTAGAACATTGTGTAGGTTTTTAATTTATTGAATAAAATTTAGTATTTAGAAATAAAAGGGCACAACTTTCAATTCAAGCATCAAAGAAATGTCAGGGTAGGAAAAGAACTGCTAATGTAGTAATGAAAGCCTTAAACCATCATCAAGTTGTGAAAGCTGGGGTGTAAAGGGGCGGGGCAGGCCGGGGCGGGACGGGGCGGGGCAAGAATGTAAGTATCAGGTAAACAATTCCAAAATAAGCTTCCAAATCAAATGGCTTTTTTTTCCCTCCAAAATTGCAAATCTGGATTTATCTCATTTTGCAGTAAAACTCTTTATAGACATTCGTTTATTTTAAATAATCAAAGAATTTTGAAAAAAATGTACTAAGTATCAAGTAAACAATTCCAAAGTATACAGTAGATCTCGAGAAACTTCATTTGTGTGAATACGCTGCAAAAAATAACCTAGCCAAAAACTAGCTACAATTTGTCACAATAAGTTTACAACGAGCTAATCACACGGTTATTAAGCTCCTTTGTAGACAGAAATGCGACAAAAATGTCTTAGAGGCTGATGGACCTTTTGCTTGCGATTTTAGTAACATTTGACTATAAATAAGCTTAATAATCTTATATTTGTTGTAATGTTACTTTAGGAGATTTTAGCTAGGCAAAATTGTGTATTGCCTTGTGGGAATAAGCAATCAATTAAGTCGCCTCAATATCTTCTTGTATCCTCAATTTGTCATCTCGTGTCCTCGCTACATTCTCCTTCGTCATCCGTTTATCACGTCATAGCCTCAATATGTTATCTTGTTAACCTCCATATACCCCTCTGTGTCCTCACTACCTCATCTCCTTACCTCACAATACGACTTGTTGGCCTTTCAAAATATAACTTGTGGTCATAAGAAGTTTAGCTTATGGCATAAATGTACTGTATATTCTTCCTTCATGACTTGAATTTATTGCCTTTTGGCCCAGTTTATATTCTGACCTCGATCTACTATTTTCTTGCCACGACCACAATTTATGATCATTTTTGGCGCTTTAATTGACTATCCCGTCATCTCAGTATATTCTCTTGCAACCTTAATATTCCACCAACTCAGGGCTCTGAAATGTTATCTTGTGATTCTCTGGTGCTCTCTCTACATCATCCTGGATTATCGTTAATATTGCAATCTTAATACATTATTTTCAAACTTCTTCTCAGTATGTTTTTTGTAGCTTCTATATATTTGTTCATGGTTTTAATAAACAGTATTCATAAGGTGTGTAGCCACACCTTATTACAAATTCTTACCACCATGTCACTTCGCGGTCTCTGTACTAACATGTTTTCCGATTGTGAATTATTTAACGCGGCATAAAAACTGAGATCAGCACGAGTATGTGAACAGATAAATAAATAAAGTATGGGATTAAATCTGAACTCAACTCGAGCAGTGTGGCTTTCTGTCTCGTAAACACCCGAGCGTAACTTTCCACACGCGATCCCGATCCAGGACCACGTTAAACATTGACTAATATCAAGTGAGCGGTAATTATTACAAGGTCATATGACGTGAGTAACGCCCTTATATAAGTGCAGCTGATATAGCTCTTATAGCTCAATCTAATCATCACATGATAAGTCAGCTTCTCCAGGTTTAGTACATCTGGGCAAATAAAACCTGGAGGAAGTCGAGGCAAAGTTCAGCGTGATTCGTTTTCACAGCAACATAAAGTTTACTTCTGAGTCTTTCTGGGAGCAGATCGTCAATGTTTATCACTCGTGATGTCGCTTCCTCTAGAAAAACAACAGATGACACTCATGTCTGGCAAAACACTTTCAGCCTTTCACTCAATTTCATGGCAATTTCTTATTCGCTAATTATCATTAGAACTGTCGCTTAAAAATTCGCTGAAAACTTTGACACAAACATTTACGCGGGACCCCGTTGTGACTTTGTTTTTATTTTGCTGCATCACACCCAAATATCATGTGTAGTGAAATAATGCAAATTTTTCACTATTTCTTAATGACATACATTTCGGCAGAATTTGCAGTTTTACACTCAAATGTAACTGTGTTATAATGTTGAGATTATGCTAGTGAAATTTACCTGGGGGAATTTGTATCACTGAGCCGTGGCTAACAGCTTAGCATGCTGAAATATGCTGAACTTGTTTCATATCTAGAAAATATTAATTCCAAACTTTGACTGGAAAAATACATTTGTTGCAGAGTTTACAAGTCAGGAATTTGGTCATTTTTTGAGAAATTCTCCTGAAATTTTTCTAGAAAAATCCATAAGCGAGGTCTAAGAATTCACAACGAATCCGTCTTAAGAGCGGAATTTTAGTTTATGCATTTGAGCTTAAATTAAAGAACTCATTTACACAGATCGAACAGAAAATGTGACAAAAAAAGTTTTAGTTCTAAACATCTAAAAATCTTAAAAGGAATATTTAAAGATTGACAGAATTTTGCTACTGTATAAAGACAGCTTCATAGAAACTCTGCCCCCTTGTGGTGTAGTATTATAAAAGTAAAAAAAATAAAATAATTGGGAAGACTGTGTTGCTTTTCTACCAAAACTTATATGTGTAGCAAATCTTAGATGATTCTGAATGCTGTAATGCAATTATAGAAAAGCTTTAAAGTTAATGCGTCATCATGCTTATAGTGAACATCCAGACGTTACTGACTTCCGAAAACCGTGGCACGAATACACTGGGGGTGTGACATGCAAAATTTCGATCCGAGCTTGAAAATTTCAAACGATGTACATTTGCTATCGAGACATCAAGAGACTTTGTTTCTGATATTTATTTCCGGGAAGAAAAAAAAAAAGGTATCACAAGCAGAACAGGACAAACGCAAAAACCCCTTGTAGCGTTCACATTCATCGCAGCTACATCACGTAATAAAAACATGAAAGAACAAACACAAGTCAGCTTTATTTAAATACCTCATTAGTACTGTGTATTTTCACCCTTCATACTGTGAATAATAGCTGCCAGGATCAGTGCTTACAACTTCCATGAATGAGATTTTTGGCCTGGAGATCATTACAGAGCAGATATACTGTAACACATTTATTGTTCTTATGCAAAGCAAGTGGAGGATTTAATACCACGTCGACACATGCAGTGAGGAAACACTTCACAGATGGCATGCTTACTTTGTATTCTCCATTACTTCAGGAAATAAGCGACAACACTGACACATAATCGGACGTACTGTATGCTTCTGTTCAATGAGCTGCTATAGTGGGTGTGTATATATATATATATATACACACGTGGACAAAATTGTTGGTACCCTTCGGTCAATGAAAGAAAAACTCACAATGGTCACAGAAATAACTTTAATCTGACAAAAGTAATAATTAAAAAAAATTCTATGAATGTTAACCAGTGAAAGTCAGACATTGCTTTTCAACCATGCTTCAACAGAATTATTTAAAGAAATAAACTCATGGAACAGGCCTGGACAAAAATGATGGTACCCCTAGAAAATCCTGAAAATAATGTGACCAAAGGGACGTGTTAATTCAAGGTGTGTCCACTAATTAGCATCACAGGTGTCTACAATCTTGTAATCAGTCAGTGGGCCTATATATAGGGCTCCAGGTAGTCACTGTGTTGTTTGGTGACATGGTATGTACCACACTCAACATGGACCAGAGGAAGCGAAGGAAAGAGTTGTCTCAGGAGATTCGAAAGAAAATTATAGACAAGCATGTTAAAGGTAAAGGCTAGAAGACCATTTCCAAGCAGCTAGATGTTCCTGTGACTACAGTTGCACATATTATTCAGAAATCTAAGATCCATGGGACTGTAGCCAAACTCCCTGGACGTGGCCGCACGAGGAAAATTCATGACAAATCAAAGAGACGGATAATCCCAATGGTAACAAAAGAGCCCAGAAAGACTTCTAAAGAGATCCAAGGTGAACTTCATGCTCAAGGAACATCGGTGTCAGATCGCACCATCCGTCGTTGTTTGAGCCAAAGTGGACTACATGGGAGACGACCAAGGAGGACACCATTGTTGAAAACAAATCAGAAAAAAGCCAGACTGGAATATGCCAAACTACATGTTGACAAGCCACAAAGCTTCTGGGAGAATGTCCTATGGACAGATGAGACAAAAATGGAACTTTTCGCCAAGGCACATCAGCTCTATGTTCACAGACGGAAAAATGAAGCATATGAAGAAAAGAACACTGTCCCTACTGTGAAACATGGTGGAGGCTCTGTTATGTTCTGGGGCTGCTTTGCTGCATCTGGCACAGGGAGTCTTGAATCTGTGCAGGGTACAATGAAATCTCAAGACTATCAAGGGATTCTAGAGAGAAATGTGCTGGCCAGTGTCAGAAAGCTGGGTCTCAGTCGCAGGTCATGGGTCTTGCAACAGGACAATGACCCAAAACACACAGCTAAAAACATTAGAATGGCTAAGAGGAAAACATTGGACTATTCTAAAGTGGCCTTCTATGAGCCCTGACCTCAATCCTATTGAGCATCTTTGGAAGGAGCTGAAACATGCTGTCTGGAAAAGGCACCCTTCAAACCGGAAACAACTGGAGCAGCTTGCTCATGAGGAGTGGGCCAAAATACCTGCAGAGAGGCGCAGAAGTCTCATTGACAGTTACAGGAATCGTTTGATTGCAGTGATTACCTCAAAAGGTTGTGCAACAAACTATTAAGTTAGGGGTGCCATCATTTTTGTCCAGGCCTGTTCCATGAGTTCATTTTTTGTTTTATAATTCCGTTGAAGCATGGTTGAAAAGCAATGTCTGACTTTCATTGGTTAACATTCATAGACTTTTTTTTAAAATTATTACTTTTGTCAGATTAAAGTTATTTCTGTGACCATTGTGAGTTTTTCTTTCATTGACCGAAGGGTACCAACAATTTTGTCCACGTGTGTATATGTACTGTATATACACTCACTCTGCCATGAAACAATAAAGATATAATGTGGGATTTAAATACGAGCCTCCATGGTGTGAGAAATCAAATACCACCAGAACGTGACGAGTAAAGTTTAACACGAACATGTAATAAAATAGAATTTGGTAGAAAAACACCAGACTGTTAACTATTGCCCTGGTTCAATACTACAGATTTGTATCATCTTATCATCTTATTATAAAAACAGCGATCTGAGGATTGAATCTGGTTTTACCTCAATACTGAGCCATAGAGAAAAGTCACAACTTCATCACAACAAGATTACAGCGCATGCTTGTGTGCGTGTGGTTTTTATTGACTGTGCACTCGTGTGTCGCCCCCCCCCCCATCCCCCCCCCCCCCCACCCACACGTCCACCCACACACACACACATTATTTCGGGTGATTTTTCTCAACTCAAAGAGATCCACAGATGTTGCTGACGTGGGATTTCACTTGGTTGAATGATGTTCTCGTAATCACGTGTGAAATGCGTGTGATTTTTCTGAAAGGGAAACTACAGTAGTGTCTTCGAGTCCGCTACCAAGAACAGGTTTGATAAAAAAAAAAAAAAAATTAAAAAAAACATTTGGTCCTTATTATTTGGTCCTGAATATTACGCAGATTCTTTTGTTTTTAAGGAAAGATACATTGTATACGACTCCATGTGACGAATCGAACACCGGCGCACCTGCATGCATGATTTCTCCTTGATGTGTTAGCATTAGGAAGTAGAGTGTGAAATCCGAATCCATGTACTCCCTGGTCAAAAGTTGACTTTTCTATCAAACCTACAGTACTGTGCAAAGGTCTTAGGCACCCCGTGTTTTTATTCTAAACTTTGCTATAGATCTTCATTTTATTTGATAAATTTCATAGAGGGCTGCATCAGGAAGGGCAACCGGTGTCAAGACCTGCGCCAACTTGCATGCGGATCGGATCATCCGGCTGCGGCGACCGCGCGGCGGGAGCAGACGAGAGAAAGCTTTATGACTTTATCATTGAGTCAGTACAAAAAGAGTTTCAACAATCAATATTCCACCGCAAAATTAAGTGACATCAAAATATTTCTAAGACATTAGCACATGATATAGGGAAAGAAAAGGAAAAGAAAAGTTGCATGCCAAAAAGAAGAAGGTGCGGCCCTCAGAAGAATGGTGAGAGGCTCTGCAGGATGCTCAGTAAAAATGCAGTAGCAAATTTCCCCCTAAAACTGTACAAATTGTACCTGAGACTAAAGTGACTGACTTTGTTTCATGAATAACTGTTTACTGGGATCTGTATATTTTTTAAAGGCATCGTTGGTCTAGGGTATTTACTTGCACGTGCCAATACTTTTGCACAGTACTGTAAGTTTAACATCATCAACTTTATATTAACGTGGTATGTATTTTTCATGAGATCATGACACTGATTAGCCCACGGTTCAATTTCCACAAATTAGTCACGAGTCCGAGAGCCAATAGGAAGCAGCAAATTTGGTCACATGACCGAAAAGTAACAAATTCTCCATACAGTTATGTAAAGCTTATAAAGCTATATATTAGCTTTGTCTGAAGCGTTTTGTGTGTTTTGAGCAGGGTGTCTCCGGATCTTCATGAGTAGCTTAATATTAAGTTATCCGAACTTGTATTAGTGCACATTAACGAAGCACAAACAATAACACGGTGTCCTTGGTAGCGGACTGCGTCTTTTTCTCCCTGATGTATTAGTGCAAGCGTTTGGGACGATGTTACTGTCCCTTTGTCCTTTAGCTATAATCCTATAATGTGTTCGAGTATTATTACAAACTTTTCACTGCCGTGTCTCAAATCAAATCCTGCCACCTGATGTCCGGTCCTAATATAATGCGTATTAACCCTATAATAATCCAGAATATCAGTGATTAGACTTGTAGACTTGTTGGGTTACGTGTCATTTCAAGCTTATCAGACTTTACACCTGTTTGCTGTTATAGCCGTCGGGATGGTGTGCGATTTGAGACACAGCCTATCTTTGAGAAGGGCAGGTAGAAGCTAGAAAACACACTCTCTCACTCAGATTTCCCCCTTAATAAATAAATAAATAAATAAATAAATAGATAGATAGATAAATGCCGACATGAAGTCACTAAATGAAATGGGTTGAAGTTCATGAACGAGGACAGATTTCTAAAACACCCAGCTCACTGGCACCCACTGGTGAACTCCACTCAGCTTCCTCAAGGCCGCCTTCAGACCGCTGTACGTCCTGTCCAGGCCGTCGTTTACGATGCTCAGGTCGAAGTAGTGACCGTACGCCCGCTTAATCCTCCAGCTCTCGTCCAGTATCCTGGTCAGCTCAGCATCCTGATCACGAGAAGATTAAAATGGGCCCGGAGGAAAAGAGCATGGGCTTGTCAACATTTTTGAGGTTTTATCGTTGTGAATCAACACAATTACTGTATGTGTGCATCAACAGCACCTGAACGTTCCAGACATTCCTATTGTTCAGCATGTGAAGACCTGTGTTGTAGTGCTGATGTGTCTGTTGTGTGACAGGATTTAAGACTATGCTTAACGGTTTGAGGATTAGGGGTCTGAGGTTGGAGACTGAAGTTTGAAAGGGTCAGGGGTGGATTTTAAAAGGGTTATGTGTTTGGAGTGTTGTGACGTTTAGAATTTGAAGTTAGAGGTTAGAGTTGGGGGGATGAGAAGGTGGAGTTTGGGATTAGAAGTTTAAAGGGGTTAAGGGTTGGAGTGAGGATTGAAGTTTGTATAAAGGTTTGGGGCTGGATCGTGGAGGTTATGGGTTGGAGCCAGAAGGTTGGGGTGTGAGGGTTGAAGTTTGTTTAAAGCTTTGGGGTTGGGTTGTGGACGCTGGGGAAGTTGAAGTTTGTTTTGAAAGTTTGGGGCTGGATCGTGGAGGTTAGGGGTTGTAGTCTGAAGGTTGGGGTGTGAGGGTTGAAGTTTGTTTGAAGGTTAGGGGTTGGAGTTTGGGTGTTGAATTTTAAAGATTATGCGTTGGATCATAAAGTTTATGGGTTGGAGTCTGACGATTGGGGTTTGTTTGAAGGTTAGGGGTTGGAGTCTTGAGGTTGGAGTTTGTGAACCATGAGTTGGAGTGTGGGGGCTAGGGGTTGCAGTTTGAGAGTTGGGGTTGGGAGTTCGGGGTTAGAGTGTGGAGGTCGAAGTTTGAAAATTACGGGTTGGGGTTGGAGTGTGGGGGTTTTGAGTTTGAAGCTTAGAGGCTTAAATGTTTGTTAGATATTGTTTGGCCATAAATAAAACAAATGGACAGAGACGCGCACCGTTAGCTCTTTGCTGACCACTCCTGCTTCGATGCCTGCTCTGTTCATAGATCTGAGGACCTCCAACTCTGGAGCATCAATGAACACTACATACGGCAGGAACTCTGATGTCCTCAAGATCTTCAGAGCCTAGATGAACACAAAACAATCATCATCGCCTTATCCGTTGCTGGACTAAAACAATCAGTAAAGACTTGAATTATTCCTAATCTCACCTGTGGATGGACGTCCAGGATGCAGAGACGTCCTGCCTCGGCTACCTCGTGGATGGAGTCGATCTTGGTGCCGTACAGGTTTCCGTCGTATTCGCCGTGCTCCAGGTAACGGCCTGCTTTGATATCAGCCTCCATTTTGCTCCTGGAGGTGAAGGCGTACATCCTGCTCTCCCTTTCGCCTGACTTAGGCTTCCTGGAAGTGTCTGAGGGATCAAACGCCAACGTTTACTCTTTAGGGCGAATGTCTGATTCCGTAAAGGCAGCTTGTACTTAGACTTACAGGGAATTGTAGTTCCAAACAGATGAGGATCAGAAACCAGAAGCTTGTTCTTAAGACTGCGCCGGCCCACGCCTTGGGCTCCGATCAGAACCAGCGTTTTCCTCTTGAACGCAGGAACCCGGGCCACTTCCTCATAGAGCATCAGCTCGTGCATGTCGAAATCTGACAGAGGTGAGACGTAGAGTAAAGTATACGCCAGTCTAACACTCCCCAAGTAACAGCTTCATTCATATTCATAGAAAACTCAAGCTGTCGTCGTACAAGGCTTTAAATGCTCGAATCGGTGGTTGATGTGATACAAAGCAAACATGGTGCACGAACCTGCATTTTTGGTCGTCAGATACATCATTTTCTTCTTCTTCTTGTTTCCGATCCCGCTGCACAGCGTGCCTGAAACACAGCAGCGCTACATTTAGCTCACGCACTACAGCTACCTGTTGTCATTTATATTTCCCTTAAATACAGATTCTGACTTTGGAAAGCCTCTCGTCCAATCAGATTGCTGAGTCGGGGCTAAGTGTTGTATAATAGGCCTTAGGACATGATCTCATTAAAGCAAAAGAATGATATCTAGATGTGCATTTTTCCTGTTTCTTTGTCTGATGTTCAGCATTTACCCATAAGTCTCAGCAGAATATGATTTACGTCCTGATATTTCCCGATTACGTCTCGTTACAGTTTTACCCGTGGGTTCAACATTTCAGAAAAAAAAAAAAAAAAAAAACCCTTTTGTTCTGTATAGCTAATATTTCTGACAAAAATTTAGATATTCTTAATGTCAAAAAATGTACGTCAGGATCATATTATAAAAAGAATAAAACTCTTCAAATATATAAATTATTACTTTTTTTTTTTTTCCATCCAAAAACTCTGACTAAAACAGAATTGTAAATCTGATGTTAACATTAACACTGATGATGATAAATGTCCAGCACCTTAGATGTCCAGCTCTGTTTAGAGATTACAGTGGAGGAACAGCGCTACCTGCTGGTCGAAGCTCCACATCTGGCTTTACAAAAGCTTTCCTCTTCTCCTCTAGCAGCTGACTGGGGATGAGCCCGGCGCTTCCTCCCTCAACCCGGCGAGCCTACACACACACACACACACACACACACACACACACACACACACACACACACCCCCATCACTCCATGATCACATCTTACAGATCTGTCTAGAGTGCCTTCATTATATTATTAATGAAACAGACATATTACAGTAGGTAACTAAGCACTATGACGCTTAGTATCAAGCTGTTCTTGGAAAGGAATCAGTGTTAGCGTGGTGTGCTGAAGGGGAGGTATTCCTCTCACACCAGAGCAGTTCGAGATCGCTTGTGAAAGACGTTATTCGGACAGCGTGTGTACGTGACAGCCGTTCATCTCGTCATCCCGGTCGTACCTGCCACCAGTTCACGTCCTCCTGGTTGACGATCTGCAGAACGTCTCCGCTGCCGAACTGCAGGCCGGCTTCCTTACAGGGAATCAGGTTGTCGTTGGCCGGGTCGTAATCGAAATGGCACTTCACAAAGACCTGTAAGAAAGCGGGAAGAAGGAAGAAAAGACTGACTCTGTGTCAGGAGGATGAGATTAGTTTCTCTTTGCCCGGATCGAAACAGTGCATCTTCAGCTACAGGGCACCGGGCGCAGGGTTGCTATCGGACACCAAGGAGTAAACTGAAGGATCTAGAGGACACTAGAGCTGTGACTCGCAGACAGACTGTTGATTTTTGGATTTTTTGTTCAATCTGATTAGGTAGCCTTAATGTTTACTGAATGAGCTGTCACTGTACTTACTGTAATGTAATAATAGACTAGAATAGGTACATTAATATACATATATACTGTCATTTACCAAATAACTGCTACCTGTCTGGGGGGCTGGGGCTCCTGGTAGCTGGGGAGGACTTTGAGTACGATGCTGCCGCTCGCCTCCTGCAGCATCTCCTGGAGGACGCGCGGATCGTCCCCGACGTCCTTACCGTTCACCTCCTTTATGATGTCCCCGACGTGGAGGAGACCCTGTTGATCGATCATCCCGCCGTGCAGGATTCGCGCGATCACCAGCTCCCCGTTGTCGATTCGAAACGTCATGCCCTGAAGTGGGAGTGGATTTAACAGATCATATGACACGACTCCGTCCCTGTTCGGTCACTGCTCAGTAGTGTGTTCACCCGTTTGATGGTCAGTTAGCTTATGGATACTGTGCGGATCCAGTGTCTCCATGCTTGTCCATTTGTGTTGTTAATTTTGAGTTTTATTGTACTCTAAGCTACAATTCGTCTGTGCAGTAACTGGTGTATGGCCACACACACATCAAAATCGATTCTATATAAAAAAAAAATAATAAAAAAAACATTAAATTTAATTTATATACTATATATTTGCATCAGAGGTGGTAAAATATTGCCATTCCACTATCATCCTGCAGGTGGCACACTCTAACTACTGTATTCACACACTGGCAGGCAAGTTTGTTTAGAATTGTTACAAAATCTGAAAACAACAACAACAAAAAAAAAAACAAGAATCAGGATATTTATAAAATCATGATTCTTACAAAATCGCAAAACTGCCATAAAATTAGCCAATCGCAGACTTCCACACGCTACTTCTGATTGGCTGTTTCTTCTCTAATCAGCTGGCACTATCGACCATGAATGCCATCGCTCAGGATTGTGGCGCGAATATGAAGCCGTAGTTGCTGGCTGTCGTGATACGAACCTGTCGCATATTCTGACAGAAATTTCTAAATCTAAAGAACTCAAATACAAGCACACAATCGTCCGCGCTTTTATTTACTACACACTGGTCATACGTTGCCAGAGTCTTTAGTCCTGTATTACTCGCTTTGTCTACTCTGTATATTTTAAATGGTGAAGTTGTGGAGAACGTACCAGGTGTTCCCCGGCCACTTTGCGGATGCCCACCATGCGCACGGCGTCAGCGGGGACGGGCGGCGGGTTCGGTTCCACGGCGGCCTGTAGGCCCGGCGGAGGAGTTTCACATGTCTTCGAGGCCACCGAGTCGTGAGTCTCCAGGAGAGACTGCGAACCAGTTACATCGCAGCGGGTTATAGACCGAGTGTGCACGTGTGTGAGCTCGTACACCAGAGTGACAAACCTGCCGACCATATTTTAAAGTCTGTGCGTTTGTGCGTGTCGTATCTGTACCTGGAAATGTGGCTGGTTAAGGATGTTGGAGAGCTCAGCAGCCGTGTTACTGCGATGCGTGATGGGACTCAGGTCCCTCAGGATGTCCTGCAGCAGCTCCATGTTTTTGTCCCCCACCGCCTCGAGACGAGGTTCCTCCGGACTTTCAGCGTTCTGAAGAACAAAGCGATGTTTCTCCAACATTCTGGACATATTAAGTCTGTGTGTGTGCGAATTTTGTTAAACAAACTCACCACGGGACTCTCCATAATGCCTTTGAGGAAGATGAGGTCGAGGTCGTTGGCAGTGGCGGAACTGTTGCTGTCACTCAGAGCGTCCACCTGCGATAGAGCTACAGAGAGAGAGAGAGAGAACAAACATAGAGAAGGAATAGGAATAAATGAAGATATTATTTTGCATTCCAACCTTTCCAACAACTAAAATGTTGTTTGACTGCAGGTCTCTGTATCTAATGTGTATAAAGAAGAAAGTCTAAAGTCTTATCAACCAATAAACATAATAAACAGCAACTAGAAAAACACCCTCAGTGACATGCATATCAATATTTAATACCAAAAATCCCAATCAGTGTTTAAAGTTAGAACTTTAAGCAGTGAGACATTGAGGTCTAATTTCCTTTGATCAGTTTCCTACATCACGCATAATGCCGTTTAACTGCCTGATTAAAGCTGTGTGTTAACATCGATTCTGCCATTTAACCAATCTGAACCTCATTACTGTTTAACTGATATTTCGATTTACACGTTGAGTCTGTGCTCGCGTGCGGCGCATGGGTTAAACTCTCAATCGCTTCCGCTGAGCTGTTCTCGCCGCAAATGGCCACTTGTGTAAAGATGACAAACACTTCTGTGTCAACAAGAGCACGGTACAAACTGTGGAGCGCTGAGGACTTACCAGGCTCGGTGTGAGCAGCGGCCACAGGCATGATGTCTCAGTGTGTGAACTAGAGAGACAGAGAGAGAGAGAGAGAGAGAGAGAGAGAGAGAGAGCAACAGAGACAAGGAGAGACGGAGAGAGAGACAGAGACAAGGAGAGAGAGAGAGAGACAGAGAGAGAGACAGAGTAAGGAGAGAGAGAGAGACAGAGACAAGGAGAGAGAGACAGAGACAGAGAGAGAGAGAGACAGAGACAAGGAGAGAGAGACAGAGAGAGACAGAGACAAGGAGAGAGAGAGAGACAGAGAGAGAGAGCGAGACAGAGACAAGGAGAGAGAGAGAGAGAGAGCGAGAGAGAGAGAGACAGAGAGAGAGAGCGAGACAGAGACAAGGAGAGAGAGAGAGAGAGAGCGAGAGAGAGAGAGACAGAGAGAGAGAGACAGAGAGAGAGACAGAGAGAGAGACAGAGAGAGAGAGAGACAGACAGAGAGAGAGACAGAGAGAGAGAGCGACAGAGACAAGGAGAGAGAGAGAGAGACAAAGAGAGACAGAGACAGAGAGCGAGAGAGAGAGAGAGAGAAAGAGACAGAGAGCGAGAGAGAGAGAGAGAGAGAGAGAGCGGTTAATGATTCTTGTTGAGTCTTGTTCACACAATTGGTTGATTTCCCCAAAATCTACACGGACATCTTTAAAATTTCCCTCAACATTTTTGACCAAAATAAATAATTATTAAAAGATAATCTAGCATGCGTAGCTTGTTGTGGTAAACCATTGTGGCTAACTGACAGCCACTCTCTTGCTCATGTTGTTGTGTTGATTTCTGCTTTAGAGCCATACAGTAATTATGACACAATACATCAATGAAGATCAATCTTTTCTTATTTTGGAATACAAGTAATTGAACTGAAACGGGTTCAAACTATCCAGCTCACAAAATTCAAGTAGCTAGCTCATGTGGGTTAGCGCTAACACTGCTAACACAGAAAAACAGCTAGTGGTCGATTAGATTTAAAACATCATGTTACATATTACATTCTCTCATCAAAATGGCATTTTAATAAATCTAAATGAAATTAAACAGGTTTCTAATTACTGCCATATTATGCAGGGATCAGGTTACGTAGCGTTAGCATGACACTGCAGCGGAACGGGGCTGCTCCTTTTCTCTCAGGTTTGATTTTATTTTAAATAATGCTGTAAGGACAAAAAACAAGTGGTGTAATTGTAACTCAATGTATTCGTACAGAGCTGATGTACACATTTAAATGATGTAAATTCATGTTAATTTGGTGTGCTTCCTCAGGCTAGCTAATGAACTGGTGAGTGATTGTGTGACGTACGGCCTTCTTTAAAAAGTGTGCAACATTCGAATGCTTTAATGCAGCTAAGAGTCTCATCACTGTAGTGTACTGCAAGTCTTCTGTCAACCGCTTTTACAATTTGATCATTTTGATTCATACACATTCTCTCACATCTCATGCACATCTCCATGATTTTCTTTCGATTCTGTAAAGTTGTTAAAGGCACCATAGAAAATTCACCAGAAATCTCATCTCAAGTCTCAGTTTTACTTGAACGCCCCTCGTATTCATCTATAAAATTATGAAGAGTTGCAACTTAAGTCATAGAATAACGGCTTTTGTACAGTGGAGTCATTTTAGCGTTCCATAGTTACCATGGCAACATGAAGAAAGACTCAAACTGAAGGATGCATTTTGCTGACTGCAGTATCTAAAGGCTAGGTATAAAGGTATTTAATACTATAATTTTAGTACTGTGATTGTAAATTCGTTTAATGTTTCACTTGTATTTCGTAAGCGTTTGCCGGCGGTGGTACAGCGCAAACAAAATTCAAATTGAACTTTTAATACTCGTCTGTAAATAGCCATTTATCAGGTGACTGCGCATCATTACTACAAATATAAAATAAATAAAATAAAGTCCTGACTCACATCGCATCCAGTCAGCAGCTCCGCTTGCCATAAGAAGTGCTGGAAAAGACTCGTTGAGAACGGTCCAATCACATGAGCCCAAATATTTTAAAACAATATTGATTCGCTAAGAACAAAAGTGGGAGGGTTCAGGAGGCACAGTGCTCCGCCCCAATGATGATTTGACAAAATCCAATCAGAGCCCAGTCTGAAGTCATATGCTTTTCAAAAAACGTACGTGCCTACATACACGAAAACAAATGAACGTAATACAGTTTAGATTTTTTAAAATGAAAATAAATTTTATTACGAAATACAAGGAATATTGTGACTAAATGACTTTATTTCATTATTAAAATAAATAATTATTATTTAAAATAATTACATGGTAAAGGGGCATTCTTCTCTGCCTAACTTTATTGACCGGCCCCCACTGGATATAGCGCCACTCAGTGGTAAAAGCCAGCAAAAGCATACCGTCGCTGTACAGCTCGTCTACCATCTGTATGTGTGTGATATTTATTACATTTATTTAATTAGTTTAATTAATTATGCCAACGGGAAAGATCTCAGTTAAACCGTAAGCCTGACAAGTGTGTGCGTGTGTGTGATTTGAGTCTGTGTGTGTGTGTGGAAAACAACGCAGCCACCCCCAACAAGGGACAGTATGATAACAGCTAGCAAGTGCACGTAGACAGGCAGAGCTCCTGCCAGGAAGTTTACAGTAGAAACAGCCATAATGATATTTTCCTGTGCAATTTCTATGGTTCTCACCTCGTTATTGCAGTAGGAGGAAGAAAAATATGACCCTGCACCTTTATAAACCTGACCATAGTGGGCCGAAAGTGTGCTTTTGGGCCTTTATTCCCCTTCAGACACTGACTCTGTGGACTTAAACCATTTTCAGGAAGCTTTAATATAATCAGAGTGTAATAATGGAAACCCAGCCTGATACACACACGCGTGCAACTGTGTATCGGTGATGTGTCGGTGTGCCTTGTTTGTACCTGACTAAATGAGATTAGGGACACAACTGGGTCCGCTCGAGTGTTAATGAGCTGAGTGTTGGTGCTGCTGAGATCACCTCGCACTGCTCTTAACCTGTTTGGGGATTCAGTCGGGTATAAAACACTCGAGGGTGTGTTGTTATTGAGAAATAGTCAGCGTGGGTTACCGGCAACACGGCAAAGTTTTGAGCTTTTATTCTGATCCTGAGCCTTTTGCCCTGAGAAAAGAGAAAATACCGGTGGAGAATGAAAGTTTATACCTGTTTGATGGATGTTCCACACAGCGTTAACTACTGATGGAACGAAAAAGTGTTGATCTTTAAGCAGTGCCTGTGGTTCTTCTCCTTACTAACGCAAGAAACACAAACACGATCACAGAGCTCACTGTCGTTCTCGTGGTTTATGTGCTCAGATGAATGAGTCAGGAGGCAAGCAGAACACACACACACACACACACACACACACACACACACACACACACACACAGAGTTAGGGGATAACTCAAACACACTGATTGGTGCATTAAAGGAAAGATAACTGAGCGTTCATCATTACTGTGTAATCTGAAGTTACTACGGATGGGAATCACCAGGGATCACGTGATACGATATCGTCACAATACTGTAACCATGTGCTACGGATCAAGTCGTATTGTGATTCTGTAAGTATCACGAATTTGATTAATATCCCGAATCGATATTAAAGGTTTTTGAGATTTTAAACAAATCGAGTAAATAATTTGCTCGTACCAGACATGATGCTGTGCTGCCTGCCAGCGGGTGAATAGTTTAGAGCGACTCTAAAGTTAATGTTATTGCTGTGGTGTCCAATCTTCTCCACAAAGGGCGTGTGTGTATGTGTGTGTGTGTAGGTACTCATTCCAATCAAGCAGAACAGACACCTGGGGAGTTTATTGAAAACCAGGAACCACTAATTAAACAGGTGGAATCAGGTGTAGATTCTGCTTGGCTGGAATGAAAGCCTGCACACACACACACACACACACACACACAGACCCTTTCTGGAGATGACTGGACTTCTTTCATGTAGCACAGCATGATGGCAAGCTGATCAATATCAGATTAAATGGAAGCTGGACAACTTGCAAGCTTTCACACATGGCCGGATCATTTTCTAGACCAAAATCCCATTTTAATCCAACACTAGCCAGCAGATCATGTGACTGTGTTCACCTTCCTCGGCTATATGTAGAACCAAACTACACCATGCACATTAACCAGGAACCAAAGTTCCACTATTTACTCTGGAGTTATGGTAATTCTATAGAAGCACTGATTCATCTGCCAAAGACGGGAACAAGACGGATAATCAACTTGATCAGTAACCAGCGGATCCGTCTCAGATATCCAGATTGATCCAGACTCCCTCTGTCCTCTGGACCTACCTGACTCATCCTGGTGCCCCGTGCGTCTCTTTGGGATGCGTCCGGTGCCTGGAGACGGTTTCACTCTACTATGAAGACGGTTCTGGCCTCGACTGATGTTGACAGCTGTTTCAGGACTGGAATTTCCTACAAGTCTACCTGAGCCTCCAATAACTACTTGGTCTCCATATTAACATCAATTAACATCTGGTATACTGAACTGCCTGCCACCCAACACACAGTATGAGTGCAGATCAGTTCCTGCTTTCTGTTGCACCCAGATGAGGATGGGTTCCCTCTCAAGGTTTCTTCCTACTGCCATCTCAGGGAGTTTTTCCTTGCCACTGTCGCCCTCGGCTTGCTCACCAGGGACAATCTGACTATCTGACCATTTTGATTCACACACATTCACATTCCATACAAACTTAAATAATTCTTTTGATCGTGTAAAGCTGCTTTGCGACGATGACAATGGTTAAAAGCGCTATACAAATCAAATCAAATCGAATTGAATTGAATATAACAGATTTTGTTCCAGTCAAATTGTGGGTTCTTGAGAGACGTGAAAGAAAAGTGTTCGCCTCGTCATATGGCTCAGTCCAGGGAGCAGAGTGGCCATTCTCTCAGGGGGAAACAGGACATACATACTGTACACTTTCTCAACAGGTCCGCTTACTGAACCACATATGGCGAGCTGTCAATCAAAAGTAGACTGGTGACGCATTGTGATTTTTTAAATCCATTCAATAGTACTAATGGTTATTGTTTGCTTTTTCTCAAGCCATTAAAAAAAATTGTTGATTGTTTAATCGTCATGTCTTGTTACCAACCAGATACAGTAATCCGTTTTGCACCAAACATGAAGAAGAAGAAGAAGAAGCCGCACTCATGCAAAATGCCAGCATTCGCAGAAGATGCACGTGGTTTGTATTTTTATTTTTGTGTGTGTGTGCAAAAGTCAGGGTATGTTTTTTAAGAAACTCATCATTTAGACAATTTAACCTATTGAAGTTTGCTTAAATTAATTAGTGTGAAGTGATTCTCAGCGCAGGCGAGTGATGGAGCTGATATCTGTGGCCTCCATCACTCTGTGACCTCGTACAAAACAAGCTTTGTCCAGTAAAGAGTCTGCTTTCTTTCTTTTTTTTTTTTTTTTACATTTTTTAGAAAGTCCTTGTCCAATTTTGGAGAAAATGTAAAACCTATTTAACAGTCCATGTTTTACAATTTAATTTGAGTTCTTAGAAAGAAAGAAAACCGTCATCATCACCAGGTCAGACTGTGAAATCGTTAGAAATCTGAATGTCAATTTCAGGGCTGCAACAACTAATCGATAAAATCGATAATGAAATTCGTCGTCAACGAACGCCGTTATCGATTAGTTGGACTGCTCACGTCACCACAAGATACACAAATACACAAAGGTACACACATATACACAGCTGCTCGCGCAATGGAGGTTCCAGAAGCGTCTGCAGGAAAAGGCGCGCGCCTATGGCGTTATATTCCTGCCGCAATTCTGAGCGCGCGGTTTGACATTCTGAGAGCAGAAAAAGCACTCTATGCGCGTGCGGCGTCTCCGCTGCGCGCTCAACATTCTCCGCGCACGCGCGACTACTCGGTTCTGCGCGCGCTCGACTCTGCCTTCCTGCGCAAGCAACGTTTATTTTCCGCGCGCTTGACTCTGCCTGTACGCTCGCTCGACTTTGTCCAGAGTTAAAAAAAACTGCCACAAAACCAGCCAATCACAGACTCTTCCACACACGACTTCTGATTGGCTGTTCTTCCTCTATCAGCTGGCAATTATTGTTAAAATGCTGTATTTTGCATACTCAAATCATGTTATTTATTTATTTAATTATTTATTTTTTAGAAAGAGACAAGTCAGCATAAGTGAGTTCATTCAAAAATGAAATCCCCCATGCGCTCCACAACAAGCGGCCACTATAACAGATGCCATCCGATATAATTAGAGTGCAACAATTGTTTTGTTTATTTGTTTATTTATTTATTCATATTTTGGATATTTAGAGGAGTTTTACTGTTCAAAAACAAACTTTGTCTTTAATTTAAGGTTTAAAATTTAGTTTTATACATAACTAATTCCCTGATTTATGGTTTTATATAGTTATAAGCAAAACATCAAATTAAAGAATCGTTTAGCTTTTATCCAATTAATCGATTAATCGGAGAAAAAAAAAATCAACCAACTAATCGATTATCAAAATAATCGTTAGTTGCAGCCTTAATTAATATTGAAACTCGTTCTGGTTACCTGGTTAACAGCGAGACGATTTTCATTCTGCACAGTTCCATCTGATTGTTCCTGATATCGCTACAGATATAAAGGATGACCATTAAGCTTCACTGAACACGCAGAATAAACACATTACCGAGCCTCACACACACACACACACACACACACACACACACACGTATTTAAACACTTGAGCAATATATCCTCTAAACCAGGCCGTTATATTAAACTGGGTCATATCAGTGTTCATTTAGTAAATGTAATATAATGTCATGATGCTGATGCAGTGGTGTACTCCACCCCCCACCCCGTGTTCCCCATACAGCCTCGGGATCCCAGCCAGAATCAAGCACTCACTGAACAGACGAGTGTTATACAGAGCTGCAGAAATTTCCAGAAATCAGCCGACAGAGGCTCTACAGGGTCGCTGCCAAATCGATTCGCTTCAGTTCCTTCGGGTTAAGTGTGTGTGTGTGTGTGTCTACACTCACAGCTCCCAAGCGCTGGGGGGGGGGGGGGAGCGCTCCTCAACAGGAAAAATAAAGTCTGGTTATAGTCAATAAAGGGAACAAGACTCCTGTTATTGTACTGAAGTCGTTTCTGCTCGACTTCATCAGTTGGACTCCAGAACAGCAGAACTGGAGAAGAGAGACACAATCAGTAGACGCCTCCTTCTCACAAATGATTTGCAGCGCTGCCAAAATCCTTAGGATTCTATAGATAGACAGACTGTTGGATGGAGGAACAGATAAACTGAGACAGGCAGGTGACAAATGGTTGTTCAAAGGCGCTTTAATCTTTTTTTTTCTTTTTTTTTTTTTTTTTTTGAGTTTATGGTCGGGTGCTTCTCAAAACAATCTAGTTTATCTTTCTATTAGAGACGGAAGCATTCAGGGTTGTACATTCTGTAGAAGCTTTAAAGGTTCTCATAGAGGAACAACTGAAGAACGCTGGAGTCAGGGACATGTGATGTCATCAGCGTGCGCCAGATCGTCATCGCCAAAGTGATTTTTCTTTTTCATGTTTACTGGATAGATGGATCGATAGAAAGATAATTGGAGGAATTATTTAAATTCAAAATGATTAAAGGAAGAAACTAATAAATAAAAGGAAAGGCTGGATGGACGAGTAATCAGTTCAAAAAAAGGGAGTTTTTTATGTTTAGGGGATAGATGGATAGAGAGAGAGAGAGAGAGAGAGAGAGAAATAACTAACTACCTAAATAAATAGATAAGGATGGACATGCAAAGGAATGACTGAATAAATTGGTGGACAGTTAAATTAATAGACAAATTAATAAAGATAGTGGATGGGTAGATTGATTAAAATGGATGGATAGATAGAATGGATGGATACATTAATAAAGGGTAGATAAACGGGTAAATCAGATGAATGGATAAATTAATGGATGGATAGATAGATAGATGGATGTATTAATTAACAAATTTATCCTTTAATGTATGTATGTATGTATGGAAGGCTGAATGAATACACAGATAAATGAATGGATAGATAAAGGTACGGATTGATAAACTGACGCACTGCACTAAATAAATCACGTAACAAATAAATACATTCAGACATTTCTAATTAATGCTACACCATGACCATCACACGCAACCCTGATCTCCATCTGCTCCTTGGGGCCCAGGATCCCACCCCCCCCCCCCCATCTGCTACCCCTTAAACACACACACACACACACACACACACACACACACACACAGACAATGGCTTTGTGCTCTGTGAAAGCGTGTACCAGTTCATCGTCCTGACTTGTTTTCATGCTAATCTGATAGCCCCGCCCCCTGGGGCAGCGTGCGATGTGTGCTGGAGTGAGAAAATGTAAATCTCATTAATCACAGTGAATCATCACGGGCAACACACACACACACACACACACACACACACACACACACACACACACTATCCTGATGACTGAGACAAACAAAATGAATTCAAGGCTATAGTCGTCATATTCAACTACACAAATTAGATAAAGCAGAAATATGAAGAAATATGCAAATGAGCCTTCTAACAAGCCATTTTACTGGATGCTGATTAGGAACAATAGGCAAATATGGTCTGATCTAAAACTTGAGGATCTGAGAAATCATTATTGTAACATCTGACGGTTTTTCCGATTTCCATAACAAGCTGTGTGTATGTGTGTATATGTGTGTGTGTGTGTGTGTGTGTGTGTGTGTGTGTGGTGGGTGTAATTCTGAGAAAGACATACAAACGCTGTAGTTGATTAATTATTTGCCTGGGTCAACACCACATGGACTCTTTTTCCTCCTTACAGAATATGTAAATACACAGCTTTAGCAACAATAAATGTTTATATTATATTAACTGGCTGATTGTATGATGATATATGACAGGGGTCCTGAATTAAACTGTAGTTAAGAAAGTCCGGTCAATAAATTTTTTTTTACATAGGATGCCCAGAAGCGAGCATAAGGCCAAGCAATAACGATGGAGACAAAAGTGAAAATAATTGAGAGACTGGAGCGAGGTGAAAAGATGGCAGACATCACTCGTTCTTTTAAACATGAAGCGTTCAACCATCGGCACGATTCTAAGGAACAAGGACAAGATCTGGGAACATGTTAGTTTTGTACTGTGCGTAGCCGACTGTGTTAGTATCCAAGTACCTGGACAGCGTTTGTTGGACTTACGAACAAACTGGACCTGGGAACGAGCTCTCGGAACAGAACTCGTTCGTATGATGGGGACTTACTGTAATGTACGAAATACACCACAGTATACTTTATATAGGAAAATAAAATATAATGTTAGAAATAAAGAAACAACATGAGTAACTGATCAGAATATTTAATTATATGCTAATAGAATCAGGAACCAAGTGAAAGCATTTCATGTTTCTCTCGCCACTGATATTTCTCCATCTTTCCCTTTAATTTCTCAGCATCTCTCCATTCTCTCTCTCTCTCTCTCTCTCTCTGTGTATCTCCATCTTTATTTCTCTCTCTCTCTGGAAGAACAAAAGCACGGAGATGCTCGCGAGGACAGCACGCGCGCGCACACGCAAACACGATAAACACGGCCCCGTGCAAGCAAGAAAAGACCACTACGGGGGGGGAGGAAACACGTCGCCATGGCAACCGCTCCACCTGGGTTTTAATGCGAATGCACACGAACCGGGTAAAAAAAAAAAAGATTCAATAATAAAACAATAACGATAATAATAAAGATAAATAAACGCTCAGATTCTACCTGTCTGTGTCCGACTCCTGGGTCCGCGCGCGTGCGTCTGCCGTCCTGCTTCGTGATGCGCTCGCGACCAGTCGGATCGGCGCGGTGGTCTTAAAGGGGCCGCGGCAGTCTGAGTGCACGGTGGGGCCCACCAGCCCCTTTCACAGCTCGCATACCGCTTTAAATCAACACCGCGCTCTTTAAAGAACAGGAATATTAATGATTCATTCTGGGAGATCTTTATGTTTCTTTATAGAAATGAGATTTATTCCTGTATTTAGGAAAATATAATGCTAACATAGTGTTTAAAATATACAGTTTCTACGTAGTTTTATTATTACTACTACTACTACTACTACTACTACTACTACTCTTATTATTATTATTATTATTATTATTATTATTATTATTATTATTTCTTATTACTACTACTACTACTACTACTACTACTATTATTATTTATTATTATTATTATTTATTATTATTATTATTTTATTATTATTATTTCTTATACTACTACTACTACTCTATTACTACTACTACTTATTATTATTATTATTATTTCTTATTACTACTACTACTATTATCATCATCACCATCATTATTATTACTACTACTACTCTTATTATTATTATTATTATTATTATTATTATTATTTATTTCTTATTACTACTACTACTACTACTCTTATTATTATTATTATTATTTCTTATTACTACTACTACTATTATCATCATCACCATCATTATTATTACTACTACTACTCTTATTATTATTATTATTATTTTTATTACTCTTCTTTTTCTTATTACGACTACAACTATTATCATCATCATCATCATCATCATCATCATTATTATTATTATTATTATTTCTTATTACTACTACTCTTATTATTATTATTATTATTATTATTACTCTTCTTTTTCTTATTACTACTACTACTCTTATTATTATTATTATTTTTATTACTCTTCTTTTTCTTATTACGACTACAACTATTATCATCATCATCATCATCATTATTATTATTATTATTATTTCTTATTACTACTACTACTACTCTTATTATTATTATTATTATTACTCTTCTTTTTCTTATTACTACTACAACTATTATCATCATCATCATCATTATTATTATTATTATTATTTCTTATTACTACTACTACTCTTATTATTATTATTATTATTATTTTTATTACTCTTCTTTTTCTTATTACGACTACAAACTATTATCATCATCATCATCATCATCATCATTATTATTATTATTATTATTTCTTATTACTACTACTACTACTCTTTTATTATTATTATTATTATTTATTACTCTTCTTTTCTTATTACTACTACAACTATTATCATCATCATCATCATCATTATTATTATTATTATTATTATTTCTTATTACTACTACTCTTATTATTATTATTACGCTTCTTTTTCTTATTACAACTACAACTATTATCATCATCATTATTATTATTATTATTATTACTTCTACTCTTATTATTATTATTATTACTCTTCTTTTTCTTATTACTACTACAACTATCATCATCATCATCATCATTATTATTATTATTATTATTTCTTATTACTACTACTACTCTTATTATTATTATTACTCTTCTTTTTCTTATTACTACTACAACTATTATCATCATCATTATTATTATTATTATTACTACTACTCTTATTATTACTATTATTATTACTCTTCTTTTTCTTCTTCTTTTTCTTATTCAGACGTCACACATGATCATCAAGTAAACCTTTAATCACAGTCGTTAATATGTACAAACAGGAACAACAATTCCTCCATAAGACACAGTGATGTTTCCAGAGACACAGTTTCTCTGTCTAGTAACAAATGATGTACAGTGTGATGTGCTGATGGAGAGGGACGTGGAGGACGAAGAGAGATGGCCGGACAGTGGCAGGGTGCAGGGGCTGGAGTGGCATTGGAGTGGCAACAGGGGGCAGCAGCGAGCATCACCACATGTAGGACTCGTCGTACCTGTAAAACACCAGACAGGACGTCTGTACGGTTATAACCTCAACAGAGAGCGAGTACAGCTTGTCCGGTCTAGAATGCTTTCTCTTGCTTTAAATGGACATTGAAGACGATCCACATTTATGTTACTTCTGACCACACATGACCATTGTTAAAAGTGCTGCAGAAATAAAATCGAGTTGAATTTAACTAGTATATTTAAAAATATTTCATATAGTATATTTATTCACATATAATAATGTTATAGATTTTTAGTAAGATTTTATATTTTCTATAATTATATTCAAATATAAAAGAAATGGTAATCAGAATGTATAAATATATGAATAATAAATGATTATAAATGATTATGAATGAGATTTAAACATACAGTAAAAAAATAGACAGAGCATGAAGGTATTTTCCCCAAATGTTCAGCAGCGAAGCGTAAACTGTTCGCTCATCTCCTTTGCTACAATCCTCTTTTTTGCTCTCTGCAAAGAGCTCGACTCCATGTCCTGCACCTTTGAAGTCAGATTTAATGGTGTGTTAAAATGTCAGGGCCTCTCAGCTGTTCAGCGTGCGTCATGACAGGGTGAGTGAGCGAGTGTGTGTGAGTGTGTGTGTGTGCGTGTGTGTGTGTGTGTGTGTGAGAGAGAGAGAGATAAAGAGGACGCCAACCGTCCCATCTGTCCCTCTGATCTGCTCTCAGGTGTGAAAAATTCATGAAGTACGCTATAAAAACACCCAGTCAGTCCCAGAGCTCCTCTGCACGCTCAGACACGCCCACTCTGACCTCATGAAGTGATGCATTTAATATTTCAGTGTAATGGCTAATGACTCTCACGCAGTTCGGATCACATCCAGCTGGAATGCACAAAGAGCTTAATGTACGACTGTAAAGATGCTTCAACCCTGATTTTAAAGCTAAAGCACTGATTAGCGTTTTATGTAACCTTAATTTTGGAAAAGCTTGAAAATAATCCAGACCTGGTCATACTACACACTACACACTCTGAAAACTGGTTACGGCCTTACATGGCTTTTATATATTAATATAATGTTTATATTAATATAATATGAATATAAATGACTGTTTAATGAAGATAACATAGACATGCTAATATTTAATTATTAATCACTAGTTGGTGTTGATTAAAAGGAATTAATCTTTGTTTGTCTTGCATAATATTTCTCCCATACCGATGAACATATTCACCACAAGACGGCTCACGTGTAGTTTAGGTGTGGTGCAGTATTGGCCATTGTATTTATAGACAAGAGCAGTATATTTTTGACAGCGTTACTATTATTATTATTATTATTATTATTATTATAAAAATTCTGTATGTCAAAATGATTAAGGATTAATTAATTAGTTGGGTTTACGGTGCTAGCCGTTTAAATAAAACTTAAACTAAGAAGCCTTAAAATATGTTTAATTATTAATTAATAATGGATTATTTAATTGTTCTAATATTTCCTTAAAAAAGTGAAATTTGCAGCATCTACCACTATTTAAGTTTATTATTTTTCTTTATAATTTTAGTTTAAGTGGAGATTTCCTGCCCTTCATATATTTATGTAATATTTTTTTCAGTGCAGGTCTGACTATCATTTTTATAGGTAATAAAAAATAAATCAATACAACATACCCTTAAAAACTGTATGATGTGATCTTTTTATAGGGAATTGTGAATTTTTATTTTGGGCTTTTTTTTTTGTTGGAATTTTTAACCACAATGTACAGAAAACTAACAAATGGAAGATGAAGCTGCACTTTTTAAATGCTGATCATTAATTTTAACACTGAACTTCATGGTGAGGTGAGGGAAGGGGCTAATTCCACACACACACACACACACACACACACACACACACACACACACACACACACACACACACACACAAATACACGGTGCCTGCGCGCACAAACTGAAACACTTATCTGTTGGGATTTATTTGAACTTTTTTTAAAGGTAAAGTGTAGGTTTTACTTTTACTTTATGTTGTATAAATTTTTTTTCTGTATGAATTTTTTTGGGCTGTGGAACGAATTATTTGAGTTTTCATTGTTTCTTATGGGAAGATTTGATTTGGTTTACGAGTGTTTTGGAATATGAGCCCACTTCCGGAACGAATTGTGCTCGTAATCCAAGGTTACACTGTATATTAAAACTGTAAAGTGGGTGTGTCTGTACATTTAAAGATATTTTCAAAAAATTGTTTGTGGGACGTAAGATGAGTAATATCTTACACATCAGGATGTTTTTTGGAGTTTTTGTCTGCTTGTCTGTTTCTTTGTGCACGATTTTAAAATTCAACAGGTGGCGCTGTACATTTCTAATACGCGCTTAATACACGTAAAAAATTTGAGTTAATTCCAAAATTCAACAGGTGGCGCTGTACATTTTTAAATACATGCTTATAAGTGTGCAATCAAAGTACGTCTATTGATTTGCGATAAATATACAATTACACGAACAAAGTCGCAGAAAAAGCTAGTAGAAAAATAATAATCAAAAATGAGAAGAAGATATAATGACTGTATTTTGACTGAAAGTGAAAATGCAGAACAGCCACTGATGTGCTGGTGTAGTGATGGAAAAGAGTGTGCAAAAAACAACAACAACAACTACAGAAACAACCTGTGTACAATTTTTTTTATGTATTAAGAACCTCACACTCTACATATGTTGTTGTGCACGTGTGTGTGTGTGTGTGTGTCTCACCTTGATCGCTGGTTGTGCTCGTTGCTGTCTCCAAACAGCAGGTCTGCCAGAAGACTTCCCTCCTGAGCTGACCTCTTTCCATACCTGTGGGACCGAGAGAGAGAGAAACAGAGATAAAAACGTCAGAATCTGCACTAAATAACCTCCTGCACTTTTCACTGTCTCTCAAAGAAAAATTGTCCCCCGAACATGAACGTTCCTTATTATCACAACGTCTGACCTTCGCTAACGAAAACGCCCTGACGATGAGCTCACTCTTCCTCCCCTCAGACCTTTCGACTCGGACGATGAAGGAAACCCTGGAGGAGTGTGACAGCGACAGCACGGAGGCCTACTGGAGGGATCGTAATTGGCCTGAAAGTGTGCCGAGGCTCCGTGTCTCTGTCAGAGCGTCCTCAACGCAGCTCAAAGACAAGCAGGAGACGGATAATTAGAAGAAAGTTTCACTTCACCATCATCACTGAGTTTTGGAGTTTCACTGATGCAGGTGTTTTCCCACAGAGCTGAACCATCTCTGTTCATAATTACATATCATGATTCAAGTCTTCTGTAGGTTCAGATCAGCATACAGTATGTGTTTCCCTTTCTCTTGAACTTAAGCAAAACAACGAAAAAATAAATAAATAAAGGAAGAAGAAAACGTCTGACACTGGAGGCTCCTTCCATACATGTTACAAAAAACGCATCTCCTTATAGAAAACATCACCATCAACAGTAATTAAAAAAATATATATATTTACGTGATTAACAAATCTTTACAAAAAAAAAATTTAATTACAAAATTTTAAATAATATAATAACACCAGGTGTGGCTTGGTGTCTCTCAGGAGAACCTCGTGTTGCTGCGGTTAATGGTTCTGGTCCTGAACTTGTACAGTAAAGCATGTGTTTAAAGTCTGGAGAGCGCCGTTGCTAGGCAACTACTAACACGCCTGCCTTGCGACGCGTTTCCTTGATTGGGAAGGTGGCGAACAATTTCGCTAGAGATGCACACACAAGAAAAATGAGATAGAACATTCTGGAATATACTGTAAGCATTTTCTCGTTAAGTTGATATACTGTACTTAATACAGAAGGCAGCCGCCATACTGAGGCGCTCAATATACTGTATTAGCGTTCGAATTCAAGGCGTTATTGGGCAGAGGGGAACTGAGTGGTCAGGGTGGTGAACTACTGGTCAGAAGGTCCCAGGTTTAAACCCCAGCACTGGCACTGTTGAGCGAAGCCCTTAAGCCTCAACTGCTCAGATGTAAAATAACTCGCTACGTCAAATGCCGAAAATGTGAAGCTGGCAGAAAATCAGTTTTGATGATGAGAAATTGAAAAATCGGAATTGAAATGAAAATTTTTTACAATTTTTTTATTTTGAAAAATTTTTAATGAAAAAATTTAAAGCACGGTGTGGTTAGTGGTTAGCACTGTCGCCTTGCGCCTCCAAGGTTCGGGTTCGATTCCCGCCCCATTTCGAATCCCCCCTCTGTGTGCATGTTCTCCCCGTGCTTGGGCGGGTTTCCTTCAGGCACTCCAGTTTCCTCCCACAGTCCAAAGATATGCAGATTAGGCTAATTGGCGTTTCCAAATTGCCTGCAGTGTTTGTGCAGTGTGCAAATGATCCTGTTCCATGAGACCATCTTTATCTTTCCCAGCGTGCTCTGATAAGCCAACCCTTACATTTCTGTTCAGTGCTTGATGACGGAACATAATAACTTGATAGTAAATACAATCCAAACTATTCTCCTCTTTTGCATGTTTTTAACCTTATTCATCGTAAAGGTCGAGGGATCAGTCCGTTATGAAGCCCTGGGTCCAACATACAAAGAGTCTTTCTCTTTCAAATGTCAGGGAGACAATCAGAAAGCAGAAGCGTCTCCACAAACTCAGTCAGAGACGCAGGGACGAATCTCCAAGCAGCTAAATTTGCTTTGGATTGGATTTCGAACCACTCAGTATGCATCGGCTTGGCTTTTATAAGCTCGGTGCGTGCACGAGCGCCTCCATCAGCCTTTTCGGAGAGACCCGTAATGACATTTCAGGCTCTGAGTGATGGACTCGCTGCAGGAACGGGAGATGGATGAGAGCTCCGGGATTCTGATCTGATCCGTGGAGTCATAAAGTCCAGTAGAGTTTCGGTACTTGTTGGATCAAGTGTTCAGAACCTGGGATTTGTATCAGTAGACATGAACTTTAATACTCCTGAGAGAAAGAGAAGCGTCAGAGGAAGCGAGAAACTCTGTATGTGTTAGAGGTCAGAAATTATAAACCATAAACTTCACAAAAAGCTTAAATATTTTATAGAATAATATCTATAATCAGACAATCAATAGGAAATCTAACAATTCTAAACAGTGCTGGAATTAAAAATATACTATAATTTAAAATGATAAAATGATATATATATATAAATAAACAAATAAATAAATATATATATATATATAAATATATATATTTATATAAATAAAATATAATATATATATATATATATATATATATATATATATATATATATATTTTTTTTTTTTTGTATTATTAACATTTATTTGCATTATTTTTAATTAAACTCTTTAATTCCAGCACTATTAAGAATTAGTTAGATATACAGTACTATAGACTGTCTGTTCTATATATTCTATAAAATATTGAACCCCTTTATGAAGTTTTTCATTTATTATGATGTTTATTGTTTTGAATGTTATTATAAATATACATATATTTATATATAAATATAAACAAAATACATTAAATAATAATACATTTTATTTATAGTACGTTTTAACATATACAACATATCAACTGTATAAGAAATCAAAAACCTTCAAAAGTTCAAAAAGAATTCATAAACGCTTAGAAATAAATCTAGTATTGATTTTAAATCAGAAACTCCACATTATATAAATAACAATACACTTTATATTTTTATATGCAAAATCAAACACACTGTCTATAATCAGAATGTCTGTACCATGTCTAAATAAAACTGAATATATATGAGAAACCATATACCAGGGCATAAACAAAGTAATCTAATCTAAAATCGAAATGTCTGCAATATAATTAAAAAGGCCTAGAAATCATAAAGGTTCTAAACTTGGAAAAGTATTAACACATGAGACGTACAGTAACATGAGACTTGGATGCTGTGCTCAGCTCGGGTCTCGCTCACCTTTGCCGGGTGATGAGGTTGATGTAATGTCTGAGAGCCGTGTAGTATTTGGCGAGCTCCTCGGGCGCCGCGTCCTCCCCGGGGTTCTCCGGTTTGGGCGGGTAGGCGTCCACGACGGTGCCGAGATACAGGAGGACGCACAGGAACAGGGCGAAGACGGCGGTCCACGACTTCAACATGAGACTCATCTGGGAGAGAGGGAAAAGTAAACAAACAACTAGCTGACACACGATACTTTCAACTTACTATTATTATTTCACAATAGTGCTGAAAAGTAAATAGATATATATAGATAGATAAATATTCAAATCGGAACCTGAAAGACTTTTATTTGGACTTGATGCTAAGCACTGTTGCCTCACACCTCCTGGATTGAGGGTTCGAGTCTCATCTCTGGTCTGTGTGTGTTTGGGTGCGTGTGTGTGTGTGTGTGTGTGTGTGTGTGTGTGTGTGTTTGTGTGGAATTTATATGCTTGGTAAGTTTCCTCCGGTTAGTTGGGTTTCCTCCCACAGTCCAAAAGTGTGTGTGTGTGTGTGTGTGTGTGTGTGTGTGTGTGTGTGTGTGTGTGTGTGTGTGTGTGTGTGTGTGTGTGTGCGTGTGTGTGCGTGTGTGTATGGGTTTGAACCATAACCCAGGTGTCCCTCAGCTTGTACCCTGATTTTCCTGCGACATTTTAACCTTTTACATTTAATATATTATTGTATATCAAAGGTGCTGTAATTCATTACATTATTCATTATTCATATATTCATTCATTACTGAATTAGCGCCTAATGTGTATATAGACTAAAATGAATCCTGCAAGAATTAACAAATTAATTTGGACGAATTTAATTCTGTAGCATTATTAACACTCATGGCACGCTCCAGTTGCACTTGCAAGGTCGCGGTTCGAATTTCTTCTTCGCTCTTTGCATGTGTGTGGAGTTTATTTGTTCTGCTGGTACTCTGCTGGAGAGTGTGAGACTGTGAGTGTGTGAGTGTGTGCACCTCACACTCATGGATGTCACTCTCTTTTTGTACTGAGTTCCCAGGTACGAAACATTTAATGAATTAATAATTATCATGGGCACGTAGCGGCTTTAGAGAAATCCAGATCTGGATTCAGATTTAGATTAGATTTAATGAACAGAGCTGGAACGACATGAGGACGAAAGCTTGTCTCTAAACAGAACTCGTCCTCTTCTGGGTGACGGAGGATAGTGTGATTATGAGTCATTACTCTTCCATGAGCGCAATCTACACAGTCAGTACTACTGGAAGATCATCAGTATTAAAAAAAAAAAAAAGCCTGAATGTTTTTTTTTTTTTTATTCTACATTCTTCAGGCTGTAGCAACGTCAGACCACCTACACACACAGACATCATGATCATACCGTCCATAGCAGTCTCACAACAATCGCTACACCGTTACACATTTTTGAAGGAAATGTGACAAATCAATGAGTTTAGATGTCTGAGATGTCGATTTTAGATGACTGTTTTATCCTCATGAACGTTGTGCTCCAATTTGTCAGAATTTCTGAGAACAATTCAATTCTATAGATTGTAAGAACCTTTTGAGAGAACATTGTGTTCTCATGTAAATGGAAATTTTGAGGACTGTTAGTCTGTAACCTTAGGACTTCATAACTTACAGGGTTCTTAAAAAAAAAAAACAGATATTCTAAACTGCAGGCTAATGTTTTTCTAGTCATAGTTAAAAATTTTGGTTTTTGATTAAATGTTACCAATTAAGAAGAGCTTCCAGCTTCATTGGATTTTAGCTTTTTCCTGGCTTCAAACTGCACCATTAAAGCTTCCTTTAACATTACTTTAATTTAAAACAAGACGTTTTAAATCGACCTGTAGTTAAATAATGTAAGGCTTTAAAATTTGGGTCCTGATGAGTTTTTGCTGCATGTTAGAAATCAATTTCATTAACAAACATGTCGTTATATGAACCTGACTTCAGATCACTAATGAGCAAGTGATGACGGAAGAAAAATTGATCTACACTCTATCCTTGTCTACAACAGAGAAACTATTTAGTATAACAGGTATGATGATGCATGTAGCTAAACCATCGACAGCTCTGGATTATTTAGACACTAATAAACTCTAAACCAGTGATTTGGTCCGAGAACTTTCAGCAGCGTCTCTTACTGAAGCTGAGACTGTTGCTGTCCGTGGTTCTGACACACACTTACTGTTGGTTACAGATAGATAGAGATACTTTATTGATCCCATGAGGGAAATTATCATGTTACGGCAGAAGCAGGTTAAACAAACAGGAGTAAACACAGCAGCTCCTTATTACCCATAATACCCTGCATGATTAGAAGTTCATATTGTAATAGTAGTAAGTCAAAGTGGTTTGATTTGGGCTATAATGTGAAAGCAACAGGTTTTTCTTTTATTTTTGAAGGAACAGGTTTTAGCATTCTGCAGTGAATTTAACTCTTCATGCACAAAGGTCTATCTATCTATCTATCTACAATTTACTGTACATACATCATATTAACTCCGATTTTAGATATCCCCCCACACACATACACACTAAACAATGTTTCATCAAGTTACAGTAATATGGATTTTTAAAAAAAAAATCTAATAAAAACAAGATGTAATTGTTATTATTGTTATTATTTTTTTATTTCTGATGCCATTCACTGGTATTATGATTCGGTTATTGTGATATAACCTTTGTGCCACTTGGTATTTCTTTCTCTGTATCATTTTGTATAATTCGCTTTAGCAATGCAATAACTTAGTTAGGTCAAAGATACCAACCGATCTGGTGAAACATGCAACAATTTGCCCAGAAAAAAATAATGCATGTAATAAAAAAGTAAAACTTTGTTTTTAATTTCTGTCAAAATATGGAATAATAATAGGATTGTGTAAATCAGTATTAAATAAACAATAGACTCACATATGGTGCAATGATGCAATATGCTGTTATTTTAAAGCTCTAGAAATCTGACAATGGGCAGTGTCAAAACTGAAAAAATATATAATAATAATAATAATAATAATAATAATAATAATAAAATCACAATCAATTTCTGCAATTGTATTTAAAACATAATATAAATGTGTTTGTGGTTTTCCATATCTTATTCAATCTAGAACAAATCCTGTTTTTTTGTGATCCGCAACATGAACCAAATAGAGAATAGTATACACTAGTATGAATTATTATTATTATTATTATTATTATTATTATATGCTATTCTCTATTTGGTTCATGCATTGAAAGGAAAAAGGCACTTCTAAGGATAAATGCTTTCTAAAGAAGAAGTGTTGTGAGATGAGACTTACTGTTGGTGTTGAGATCAAAGCTGCAGGTTTTGAGATCTAACTGAAGCCGAAGTCCTTGAACTCAGACGTGACGCGCGCGCTGATCGCTGATATGTGGCCACGGCTTCACGTGCGCTTTTATACGCTGCTCGGATTTGCGTTGGGGAAATGGGGCGGGGCTTAGCACGAGCGCGCGCGCGCGCGCACGTACACGACACAACCGTTAGATTATTATTTTATCACGTTCCGAAATCAATCAATCTCAGGAGCTTGTTTTTCGCGCGAGCTCCACGCGCGGGTGTAATTAGCACCTGTTGCGCGCGAGTGAAGACGCTGGAAAGGCGGCATGGAACCCGGCGCGCGCGGCAACCGTTAGAGTTCAACATTTTTAAAATGATAACATTGAAGATATTTAAAAAGATAACGGACATATTTTAGCGTCGTGTGTATGGAAATCGTTATTTAATTGTAGATTTATCTATTTTACAAGTTATTTTAATAAATGTTAAAGTGATCAAATTGATCCTATCTCTTAAACCAGACCTACTTAACTAATTAAGCATGTTAACAAATGAAATAAGTAATATGTGATTTAATAAGGGGATTAATCCAGCTGTGTATCTTTGTGTTTCTTTTATACAAGTAAATATTTATACTTGAAGACGTTTTAAAAATATATAACGACAATTTCGGCATCATAAACGTTAAAAGCCCGTATAACATCATAATTAGTTTAGGGCTTGTAATACGGAATAGAAACGCAAGATGGCGCTGTGACAAGACGTAAAAAAAAAATTAAGATATACTCGGGATATGTATTTTCTTGAAATAAATCGTATAACATGACAGCTCTATCCAAAACAAAAATGTTAAAATGAAAAAGTGGATTTTTTTTTTTAAATATCAGTACAGTGGGACCTCGGCTTACGAATTTAATGTGTCACGCTACGCATTTTCCCATAAGGAAATAATATAAATGCCGAAAATCCATTAAAGCCAAACATAAATATTACCATATATATATATATATATATATATATATATATATATATATATATATATATATATAAATGTGCACAAAATCACATAGCTTTTCACATGCTATGATGATGAAAGCAACTTTTATTGGTATTGTGGGGTGACTCTTTCGAACTCCCGGACATACACGCTCATTGTAATATTTGAATCAGAAGCAGGTATGCATGAAAATCTTTCTATGAACATTTGGTAAGTTTCATGTTGCAAACATTTCATTTCCAGATTTTCCTCATTTTGTTGTATGAGAATGGGATGTTAAGTGAAAGTATGTAGAATGTTCTTATTAGGAACTTTAGAAAGGAGTAAAACACGGCAGGATGTGCGGTTATTGGGCGGAAAAACATCAGTGCAGGTGTGTTTGTGTGTGTGATTTATTTCTCTTATACCACATTTTCCAGTGGTCACAATTTGTCGCTAGTTCCTGATAATCAAATAATTACATGTTTTTAATTCTATAAACTTAATAATCTCGCTTGCTAGACATTAATCCTAAATTTTTTTTTTTTTTTTTTTAGTTTGTGGCTCCGGATGGAATTAAAACACAAACCTCAGACAAGGAACAAGTAAAAAAAAAAAAAAAAATATATTATTACTTTTGTTATAAAATTGTATACATTTAATTGTTGTCTTACTGTCAGGATTACTTGAATAACTATAAAATAAACACAGGAAGTAAACAGGAAAAACTTAACTGTACTTAACCACATAAAAAAATTTAAAAACATCCAGAAGAAGTTGCCCTGCGGCGGTGTTTTGGACCTCCAGGCTGTGATTAAGACACACTGAGAACTTCTAGGAAGTTTCTGAACAATCCTTCACAGCTGTGATGATGCACTGGGTGGCAAAAAATACAAAAGCATGAACACGAACCCACACCCAACCCACACACTCATCTCTCTCTCTCTCTCAGCCCTTTTGTATTATTCACACATTAGCATTTCTAAACGTGCGTGCTCCTGCTCACCACTCAATATCAAACCTATTGCTGGGTTTATCTTGTGCTACGTTTGGTTAAACAGAAAAATGGAGAGATTAGATTAGATTCAGGTCATTTTAAGCAATGGCTGTTTAATTATTCAGATCACACTATTGAACCGTCAGGAAACTAATGGCACGTATTATGTGAAGTACTGTACATCTTCATTACTTTTAGTAATAAAATATTTACTTATCTAAATGTTTAAAGGAAGAATGCGACAATAATATCCGTGAATTATTGTTCATATTTATGAAACTAATAACTGGAATATAGGTGGATTATTTTCTAGAGGAATATAAAACAAACTAGAACGTTGAATATAATGGCGACTGTGATGAAATGGGTCATAAATGCTGCAAAATTAAGGTTTATGTTTACGTTTACATTTGGTGAGTAACAGGTGAATTAAGTAAAAAACAAACAAACAGAAGATGCGTGGAGTGCTGTCTTAGGAAAAGAATCAGTGTGTGATTTAGAGATGAAGTTTCTCTTACTAGCAAAGACAAGGTTATACAAGGCAATGAAAAGTTATAAGCTTCAGTTATTTTCGGTACGGACACTTGGTGATGTTCTGTATGGTTATTTGAGAAATAAAATCGTTGTTGGTAGTTTTATCGATTTCTTTGAGTGAAAGGGGTTTGGAGACATGACTAATTATTTATTGTACCTAGAGTTTGCGTGACTTCCTGTTCTGTGAACTATTGTAATCATCTACATGGGGACGTAGTTAATAAAGCTGTGGCTGAGGCGTCTTCAGTCGGCAGATCATCGCTGCACACTTCAACTTTGTTCGCTAACACTTAATAACTGCCAATGAGACACCCAGCCACCCACGTGGACAGAAGAGCAAACATCTACACGCCAACAACACTTGACTCATGACTAATAATAATATACTGTAAGTCTGACTTCGCTGAGTAATCTCTATGTAAATAGAAAGTGAGAGGTTTGTTTTGATCCTTCACATCATTGATCCATGGGGTTTACGGTTAAGGTTCAGTCAGACAGGGGCTCGATGGGATTGGGTTACAATGCTGGATAATAATGCTGGAGGTGGGAGCCGTTTAGGAACGTCAAAGTACAGTTGGGGTCAGGTGTATGGTTTTTAAACGTTTTGATGGGTTTTTCCAAAATCAACACAGAGTCAGAATTATACATACGGTAAGAAAACTATAGATACACCCAACTAGAGTATAATGTGATTGTCCTGAAAGTCAGGAAATGTCTTTCAATTTGGCCTTTGTTTGTTTGACGGCACTCACTGAACTGATACCTAAGAAAGAGGACGGTAGCGTTATACACATCAAGGGACTTCAAGGAGCCATTCAAGGAGCTTCATCAAGGAGCCATTTCTAAAATACTGCAGGTTCCAAGGTCAGTTCAAATTATAAACTGGAAGCTGCTGGGTGTTGAGCCTGTTTTACATTTAGGCATTTGGCAGATGCCTCTTCTCCAGATTGACCTACAAAACGTGCTTTGCATCTATCATCGGATAGATCCTTACACTGGGTTACTAGGTTACTAACTAAGTACCATCAGTCATACACTGACAGTAAGGTTTTTTTTGGTGGATTAACCCAAATTGCTAAGAAACAGACAGGTCTTTAATCGTCGCTTAAAGATTGCCAGTGACTCAGCTGTACAGATATCTAGAGGAAGTCCATTCCTCCATCTAGGTGCCAGTAGAGAAAACAGTCTAGATGCAGGTCTTCATCAATCCCTGAGAGATCTACAGTAAGTGAGGACCCTGAGGACCAGTCGAGGGGGACCGGAGGGAACATAATGTGGTGCAGGGTGTGATTAGAACTGAGAGGGATGTGATTTGGTGGAGAAGTGGGGTGGCATGAGAGAGGTGAGGTTTTACCATGGGCTAAGGAGGGACAAAACAAAAAAGAAGACCCTGCTCCAAAATCAGCACCTTCAAGCTGGACTAAATGTTTGCAGCTGAACGCATAGACAAAGCAAAAGCCTTTTACAGGAAAGTTTGGACCAGAGGTACAGTATGTTTTGAGGAATAAAGGTGAGGTACGAAGCCTCAAAAACACTGTAGCAGCAGTTAAGCATGATGATGGAACTGGTGCACTGAACAAAATGAAGAAGGAGGAGAACCTCAGAGTTCTTCAGCAGAACCTCAAGTCATCACTGGACATAAATTGAGTGGGCCAACAGGGCAATGACCTAAAGACACATCAAAGCTGGTTGTGGAATGGATAAAGCACATGAGACCATATCAAAAACTTTGTGGGCAGTGCTTGAGAAAAATTGGCACAAAAACAACACAATTCATTGAACAATACCACCTTCTGCATGTGCTAAAAGGTTGAAAAGGGGGGCCTACGAGTGGCACAGTGGTAAAATGCTCGCCCTATCATTCGGAGATCGCCGGTTCGATTCCCGGGTGATGCTGTAACCTCTCGCAGCCGGAGGTCTAGAGAGAGCTGATTGGCCGAGCTCTCTCAGAGGGGAGGGATGAGAGGTACTTAGTGCTCCGACATTAATCACGGCTCTACAGCCAATCAGGGGCGTCTGTGAGCTCGCGCAGCGGAGGGAGCGGATAGCGCCGTCCTCCGAGTGTGTGACTCCGCCCACAACGGTGCACGAGCGAGCAGTTCGAAAAGATGCGGTCGGCTGGCGTCACATGGTTCGGAGGAAACACGTGATAGTCTTCGGCCCTCCCGGCTGAGTGGTAGTAGTAGCCTTAATGTGGGCGCCCCCTAGTGACGGGGAGGAATTGGACATGACTGAATTAGGGAGAAAATCTGGGAAAAATCCAAAAAATAAATAAAAAGGTTGAAAAGGGACCTTCAACCAAACATTAGGTATGCTATATTGATGTTTAAATATAGAACCTTGTGCTCCAAATGGGGTTTGGGGTTTTCTTTGATTAAAAATGTACAGTGTACAATTGTACAATGAGAAAGAAAAAAGAAAAGAAAAAAAGACACAAGAGGAGAATCTATTACGATTTCATCTAATAAGGTCGATCCAGGACAGATAGAGAACATCATATCATTAAAGGAACATTCTCAGGATTATAAGTGCAGTCATTTCGACTCCCTGCTGCAGAGCTCCAAAAAAAAAAAAAAAAAAAAAAAAAAACAACTTCTCATCATCGCGGTCACACAGCGTCAAACTGCCCGGACTGCGACGGATGACGATGTGAGACTATGACGGGTTTTGACTGTTGTCTCACCATGTTAGAAGGCCGGATTTAGCCTCAGGAAAGCTGACGCATTCTGTCCTCTCTCGCTCTGTGTCTCCTCAGGGGCCGAGTTATCGAGCCCCCTCGCCGAGAAGCCCCCGATTATGTTCTCGACGTCAATGTGCATACTCACTGACTGCAGAAATGTATCCAGGATCATTACAATATAAGTGCGCTATCATTTCAGGACGACGCAGATACATCACCCGAAAGGCGGGAAAAAAAAGAAGAAGAAGAAGAAGAAAAAAAAAACTCCAGTAATGGATCTGAGGAGCTGCGTAGTGAGGATTACTGAGGATTGGTTTACATAGCTATATGACTCAGACATGATTGAGTTATAGCCACTAAAGCTTAGCACTTTTAATATCCTGATGAAAGGGAATCAGTTTTACTGTGATCATCATAAAAGGGAAGCATCGCTAATGAAATGATGATGCACGACGCACGCAGGGTGTGCTGGAAATGAGTAATGGAGACGCGTCCTGCGTATTCTGCCCTCTTGAGGTGTGAACTAGTCACGCTGCCTGACATGAAACTCCTTCGCACTGAGGGCTGCGCCAGTGGAGCCACCAACAGCCTTAATAATTGTACTTACGTACTTTGCAGAAGATTTTTGCTGTTCTAGATGTTAAATAGAGATCTGACGTTAAATATTTGAACAGGCTTAAATAAGAGATGCGAAGATGGAGCGGGTTCATCATGTAAGAAACGAAAAACACTTCAGGATGTGCTTGAATGGGAAAATACTGTAATCAACGCCAGTGGACCAGCGTCACTGTTCAACACTCCAGGTTGATGGTTTCCTTAAAGCAGCAAGATATTTTATTCCTCTTATTGGATATCACAGCAATTTGCAGATGGATTTTTTTTTTTTCTCTTGTGCTATAGCAGCTGTAGAGTCGTTCAATCAGCAGCCTCTCGGCTTTATCTCTCTCTCTCTGGAAGAAAACAGGACAAAAAAATGAATTCAGCTTGTCCTGTTACAGTGGTACTGTATATAAATATATAAACTCCTGGGTCTAAATGATATCAGAAATGTACAGCTTTAGCTCTAATGTATAAAGCAACGACGCTGGAGATGCCAAGTACAAGTTGTTATACTGTGCTTGTGAATTGCATTATAATATAATATAATATAATATATAATATAATATAATATACTATAATACTGGATTGATGACAGTGTCCTGAACTGAAGGATTTTCCTGCTCTTGTGTCTATACTGAGTTTTCTACACCTATACTCACACACTCACACTCACACACGTACGAGCAATCAGATGTAATCCCAAGACAGAGTTGTAAATCATTGTAGCAGGTGGATGGCGAGTGAAGCTTCCTGCCTGTGCTGAGACACAGAGCTGGATAAACCCACACCCCATCAATCTATCACCAGCAGAGGAACAAAGTGAAAAAAGAAGAGACAAAAAGCAGTTTTTAAAGCACACTGTCACACACTTCCCCTTCACGTTTCTGCTCGGCTGAACTCGCATGAATTCATTCTTCTTTACAGTTTTATCTTGGGCTTGGATTTTGTTCAGGCTAAACCAAGACCCAGGTGTGAGGCAGACCCCGTTTATTATTGCAGTATGTGTACCAGCATCTTTAGTGTTGTAGCACCCAGATTTCCTCCTTTGGGCATCAATAAATCCATCTGTTCATCCATCTATGCATCCATTATCTATTCGTCATCTATCTACAGTATACTTTCACTCATCTCCTCAACCCTCCATAATCCATTCATCCATCCATCCAATTTTCCATCCATCCATCCATCTAACCTTACAATCATCATCTATCCATATTTTCATCCATCCATTATTATTTTTGCACAAAATATTTATTTTGTACCAATGTCTTTAATGTTGTGAAGTTCATCCATCCATCCATCCATCCATCCATCCATCCATATATACAGTACATACATAAGATCTCTTCACCAAACCATCATACATCCATATTTTAATCTATTTACCCATCCATCATCCATCCATTTTTCATTCATCCATCCATCTATTCATCCATCTATACAGTACATCATCTTTCCATCCATTCATTATTGTTAGTACACAATGTCTTTCTATTATACTAATGTTTTTAATCCTGTAGCACCCAGATTTTACTCTTGAGGTCATTGAAGTCCATCCATTGACCCTCATGCACCCACCCAACCATCCATCCATCCATCCATCCATCCATCTAACCTTACAATCATCATCTATCCATATTTTCATCCATCCATTATTATTTTTGCACAAAATATTTATTTTGTACCAATGTCTTTAGTGTTGTGAAGTTCATCCATCCATCCATCCATCCATATATACAGTACATACATAAGATCTCTTCACCAAACCATCATACATCCATATTTTAATCTATTTACCCATCCATCATCCATCCATTTTTTCATCCATCCATCCATCTATTCATCCATCTATACAGTACATCATCTTTCCATCCATTCATTATTGTTAGTACACAATGTCTTTCTATTATACTAATGTTTTTAATCCTGTAGCACCCAGATTTTGCACTTGAGGTCATTGAAGTCCATCCATTGACCCTCATCCATCCACCCATCCATCCATCCATCCATCCATCCATCTAATGCTTATAAATACATTTACATTTAATTAGTGCTTTTAACAATGGACATTGGCAGAAAGTAGATTTACAGAAATATATATTTAGGTTATACATTTTTCCACATTCCATCCACCCATTCACCCATATGTCGATTATGTCAATAAATTAAATATCAATTTAGAACGAGAGCTTTAATACAAACCTGTCATATGCAGTGGCACAATTGTCAGCGCTGCAGTTCCTAGAAATGAATCATCATTTTCTGCATTTACATGTTTCTTGGTTACAGAAGTGGAGTATAATTCTAGGAGTAAAATATAACTTCTCAACTGTACCTCCAGGGATTCCTTTCCACTCGGGGACAGGTTGGGAGGGGGGGGGTGCTAATACTTTAATACGTTTCTGTGTTAAAGCAACGGAAAAACAAGCCATGTTTTTTTCATATTATGTCCAAGGATACACCTTCAGAGCAGTATGATTTATTAAAACCATCCACAGTTCTAAAAAGAGAGAGAGAAAGTGTGTGTGTGTGTGTGTGTGTGTGTGTGTGGGAGCAGGTGTTTAGGATTTGTGGATCATGCGTCATAGAGCTCTCCGTCTACGCACAATGTCAATTATTTATTAAGAGACAGATACAGACACAAACACTTCAGGCTTCAGGGACACCAGACGCTTTGACTTTTACATTAATGTGTATTGACATAATTGTTTTTCTTTCCTTACCTTCCTGGTGCAGGTAAATGGTTTATTATCACATTTTTTTTATTTACTGCTCTTCCACTAGTTTTGTTTTTGGCATGCTCATTTGAGTTGAAGAGGTGTGGCCTTTGTAACTGTAATTGCTGCAAAAGGAGGTGTGGCCTTTGTAACTGTAATTGCTGCAAAAGGAGGTGTGGCCTTTGTAACTGTAATTGCTGCAAAAGGAGGTGTGGCCTTTGTAACTGTAATTGCTGCAAAAGGAGGTGTGGCCTTTGTAACTGTAAATGCTGCAAAAGGAGGTGTGGCCTTTGTAACTGTACATGCTAAATAAGGAGGTGTGGCCTTTGTAACTGTACATGCTAAATAAGGAGGTGTGGCCTTTGTAACTGTACATGCTAAATAAGGAGGTGTGGCCTTTGTAACTGTACATGCTAAATAAGGAGGTGTGGCCTTTGTAACTGTACATGCTAAATAAGGAGGTGTGGCCTTTGTAACTGTACATGCTAAATAAGGAGGTGTGGCCTTTGTAACTGTACATGCTAAATAAGGAGGTGTGGCCTTTGTAACTGTACATGCTAAATAAGGAGGTGTGGCCTTTGTAACTGTACATGCTAAATAAGGAGGTGTGGCCTTTGTAACTGTACATGCTAAATAAGGAGGTGTGGCCTTTGTTACTGTACATGCTAAATAAGGAGGTGTGGCCTTTGTAACTGTACATGCTAAATAAGGAGGTGTGGCCTTTGTAACTGTAATTGCTGCAAAAGGAGGTGTGGCCTTTGTAACTGTACATGCTAAATAAGGAGGTGTGGCCTTTGTAACTGTAAATGCTGCAAAAGGAGGTGTGGCCTTTGTAACTGTAATGCTGCAAAAGGAGGTGTGGCCTTTGTAACTGTACATGCTAAATAAGGAGGTGTGGCCTTTGTAACTGTACGTGCTAAATAAGGAGGTGTGGCCTTTGTAACTGTACATGCTAAATAAGGAGGTGTGGCCTTTGTAACTGTACATGCTAAATAAGGAGGTGTGGCCTTTGTAACTGTACATGCTAAATAAGGAGGTGTGGCCTTTGTAACTGTATGTGCTAAATAAGGAGGTGTGGACTTTGTAACTGTACATGCTAAATAAGGAGGTGTGGCCTTTGTAACTGTACGTGCTAAATAAGGAGGTGTGGACTTTGTAACTGTACGTGCTAAATAAGGAGGTGTGGCCTTTGTAACTGTACATGCTAAATAAGGAGGTGTGGCCTTTGTAACTGTACATGCTAAATAAGGAGGTGTGGCCTTTGTTACTGTACATGCTAAATAAGGAGGTGTGGCCTTTGTTACTGTACATGCTAAATAAGGAGGTGTGGCCTTTGTAACTGTAATTGCTGCAAAAGGAGGTGTGGCCTTTGTTACTGTACATGCTAAATAAGGAGGTGTGGACTTTGTAACTGTACATGCTAAATAAGGAGGTGTGGCCTTTGTAACTGTACATGCTAAATAAGGAGGTGTGGCCTTTGTAACTGTACATGCTAAATAAGGAGGTGTGGCCTTTGTAACTGTACATGCTAAATAAGGAGGTGTGGCCTTTGTTACTGTACATGCTAAATAAGGAGGTGTGGCCTTTGTTACTGTACATGCTAAATAAGGAGGTGTGGCCTTTGTAACTGTACATGCTAAATAAGGAGGTGTGGCCTTTGTGCCACTCAGTCTCGAAAATAGACTCCTAGGCCGGTCTTGTGATGTAATGGCTCAATCGCATGATCACATAACTTTTCTTTTATGTGAGATTATTTTCTATTGTTATTTTATAATCTAATGGACCTTCAGTTTTATCCCTAGTATTAATTTCACATCTATTGAACTTTCTGCTTTTTCTTTGCTAAATTTAGACGATGCAACAGGTGACGTTTCTCTCCTCCTGCATGTAGTTTCTGGTCTTGATCTAAGCTGACAGCTCCAACCACCTGTGGCTTTGTGTTTACTTTTGCCTTGATGGGTCTTTGGCTGTCTCCCAACCAAACGGTGCTCATGTCAGGTGTCTGGTGGATCTTACTGGCATTCATCTATATAACTTTAAAACATTGGAAGGAAATGTCTTTTTTTTTTTCAGGACAATGGAGGGACACAGGGACTAGGGACCGTCTAGGCCAGTGGTGAGCATTGTATTCATTCCCATTTTTATTATGCAATTTGCGTCTGAGAAACAGATGGAAAATGTAGTTATACTGTACATATCATAAGTTCTTGACTTTTTCGAGAGGCGACCTAAAAGGCATCACTTTCTCTGTGATGTTGAATATTACAGCTATGATTACTACAATAAACAGTCTGTCTGTGTTATGACACTTGCCCTCATGCTTTAGTGCTCTGTGTTCATTTCTGTCTTTGTCTCTACACTTAAAACTCTTCCTAGAGCCCTCCAAGAGTATGTTCCTGATTTGGCAAAAAAAAAAAAAGAAAGAAAAAGAAATCGCCCTGTGTCTACTGTACCGCCTGTTTGACTGCCTGTGAACATGAGGCATCATGGAAACACGTCACTGAGACCTGCTGCGCTACTCGAGTGCTTGTCTTGGAGTCGTCCCAAAGCCAGGGGAGCTCCTGGGATTTTCTTGCGGTTCGCCCAGCTCTGGAACCCGGCGCGCTTCACCAGAGCTGACGCAGGAAATGAGAGCTGAAGAGGAAACAGCAGGGAGGGAGTGTGGTCCGGGCGGTTCGGGTTACTACGGGGGAAATTAAACAAGACGTGACTCTGGCATCAGGAGGGAGAGAAGGCCGATGCTGAAGTGTTGGAGTTCATAGTGTCCTGTTTATAGTGTCTGTTAGGGACTTTGCCAAGTTTTCAGTATGCCCAAGTTCCTTCTTTTGCCACCTAGGCTTGCTTTACAATCTAATCATGGAGGAGATGCTCCACAGCAAGACAGCGATAGGAACCATGAACCATAAAAGATGCAAATGTCCAGGAGAATAAATAACAAATCCATGGTTAATCCAAGTAACCTTGATTCCTTATCACTAGCCATTATATTTAAGGTCGGCTGCACGTCCATGGCATGAGTCTCCTCTCTCGTTCCACCACTTCACAAGGGTGCTCTATTGGACTGAGATCTGGTGACTGTAGAGGCCGCGTGATCCCAGCGACCTCATTGTCATGGTTAAGAAAACAGTATGAGATGATTTTAGCTTTGTGACGTATCACATTATCCTGTGGTCAAACTGTAAAGGGATGGACATGGTCAGCAACCATGCTCAAACCCCCACACCATGACACCACCAGCAGCCTGGACCACTGATGCAAGGCTGGATGGAGCCATACTTTCATGTGGTTCACGCCAAATTTTGACCCTAACATCAAAATGTCAAAGCAAAAATCGATACCCATCAGACCAGACAACGTTTTTGCAAACTTCTATTGTGCAGGTTTGTTGAGCCCATGAGAAATGTAGCATCACTTTCCTGTTCCTAGTGGCACCCGGGGTGATGGTCGGTTACCATGGAACGTCTGCTTCAGGGTTCAGCGTGTTGTGCGTTCAGAGACGCTCTTCAGCAGACTTCAGGTGTAAGAAGATGTTATTCGAGTTCCTGTTGCCTTTCTATCAGCTCAAATCTGTTCTCAACTTGCATCAACAAGGCATTTTCATCCAGAAAACTGAGCTCACTTGATATTTTCTCTTTTTCACACCGTTCTCTGTAGACCCTAGAGATGGTTGTGGGTGAAAATCCCAGTAGATCAGCTGTTTGTGAAATACTCAGACCAGCCAGTCTTGCACCAACAGCTACAGTACCACATGTTCAAACTCACTAAACTCATGTTTCTTCCACATTTTGATGCTCGGTTAGAACTTCTGCCTGGCAGATCATCGTGACTAGGTCTACATAGAGTTTTGGCTGCTATGGATCAGTTCACCAGCACAAGATTATTCCGATGTAACGTTCATTTCACATTCATGAGCAGCTGAATGTCGTACAATAAAAATTGATCAAATGAAGGTCTTGTGCTGAGATTGAGCTGTTAGCAGAGATTCATTTGTAAGACTGCAGACAGAACTAAGCTTAGATCATGGTGATGAACTCCAAGCCTCCAGGCCTTCCACAGCTGCGATGCATCTGGCTGCAGAGCCATAATCATACATTCATTTTTAACCCAAACGCGAGGCTGACGAAGTGTTCGAGCTTCTCGTGAAGGTTGCAGGAGAAGGTAATGAAAAATAACTTTGAGTTGTCTATATCTTTATTCCAACCAGAAAAACAAGCTTGTTATTTGTTCTCCAGCAATCCTGGGACGCAGGGGAAGCCCCCAGGGGCTTTTCATTTGGTGGATATATTTTCCTGTTTTGACTCCTGACTTGATGTACGAAGGTGTTGCACGTCATTGCGTTGTCAATCTTCTCAAAGTTAACCCGGAGTTAGGGTGTTTATGGATTTTCCTGTAGTTGTGACGTACAAAAATAGATCAAGCTTATAGGTTCTCGCGGAAGACGGAGAGCTCACCGCGGCCAGACACTCGGCTGGAGATCCCCAGGGTGTCCAGCACGTCGATTTTTATCGCCTTGTTTGTTGTGTAGGTGAGATTGGGTTCGGAGGGTTTCACGATCTGAGGACTTGTTGATGGAATTGCAATTGTCTTGTCAAAGGAACCTTAAAGCCACAAAAAAAAAAAAATCGTGCAGTTTAAAAATGATGTGCCTGAATAATGGGATTTATATGCAGTATAACTGAAACGGACGTTATTTGATATTCTAGTGATCTGAATTGTAAATAATTTGCTAAATAATTGGACAGAAAAGTATAACAGGGTGTCGTATGTTATTTGTCATATGACCAACGTGAGGGAACGTCGGATTTGACTTTTCTCCTCTGAACTTTCATATATAATGGATGGAGGGAGAACTCATTCGTTTCATACATAAAAACACATTAAAAAAAAATGATATCTGCCCAAAGACAGGGACGAGAAACCTGGCGATTTTTGTATTACCTCATTCATAATTGAACTGAACGTGTTTTGCTTCAAGCTGCAACTTTCCTACAGAACCCTTCTAATCAATGTTGTTTGTCTTTGCAAGATGACAAGATCTGCCCTGAAGTGCTTTGTGTATACAAATGTTCGTTACACGACTGCATTCTTGTGTGTGTGTGTGTGTGTGTGTGTGTGTGCTTTATAAGCACAACAGCAGAGCTCTTACGTGAATGTCCGTGTCTTTATTCATGTAATAATGCGTTTGATTTTATTTTTTACTTTAGACCACAGCTTATTGAAAGCAATAAAAAAGTATTTTTCACTATGAACATCACTTCTGTAATAGTGGACGCTCCACAAAACATGCTATTTATTATATCTTGGCCAATTTCTGAGCGAAAATGGAATATGGCGCGTGCCATCAAAGAAAAAAACCCTCCATAGATGTGATGTGCTGGTGATTCAGTACATTCAGATCATCAGCTGACTTCATTTTATCGCCACATGACGTTGCTGAGTCTCGACCTGAGCGACTGAAGCAACTCCAGATCCTAACACTGTCTCCAGAGGCTTGTACGGTGGACACAATGCATGATGGGAGCATCGCTTCATGCGCTTCCCTTCTCACCCTGACACGCCAATCGCTCCGGAATAGACTCAGTCCGGACTCATCAGGTCACATGACCTTTTTCCATCAGTCCAATGTCCAGTCCTCACAAACCATAGCAAACTGAAGCCTTTTTTCTGATGAGTCTCACTAACAAGTGGATTTCTTATAGACACACAGCTGGTTAGTCCCAATGCTGTGAGTTCTCATCACATGGTGTGTGTGTGTGTGTGTGTGTGTGTGTGTGTGTGTGTGTGTGTGTATCGAAACCTTCAATATTAAACATAGTTCTGGGCCTGTACTTAAGTGTCTTAGAGTAGGAAATCACTCCTAAGTGGAGTAATGAGATTTTGGTCCTACTTTTAGGAGTAGGAGTAGGAGCAATTAATCAACATTCTTAAAATAGGAAATCACTCCTATCTTCTCTTCACCAACATGTAGGAGAGGTCCGGAGTTGTCCTAATTGGTTAACAAAAATGTAATACTTGTTTTTTTTTATTGCGTGCAGTTTGTACTGTATCTGGTCATTACATGCCCTCAGAGGGAACTGATCGTGAGGGATGTCTGTAGTAACAGCAATCAGCATTAGAAGCATCATCGAACCTGACCGAAATCTTTAATCCCTTCATCCCCAAACCGAGACACGATCACAACCACACATGCACACACATCCAGTAGAATATTCATCCTTCCTTACTTGGAATCCCAACTTGCACTCTATTGGACACTACACAGGCTGCAGGAAGCATTATTTCATAGCCTGCGTATGAGAGATACGTGCCCAGTGGTGTATCGCGAGCTCACTGCATTTTTTTTTTCTTTCTTTCTCGACAGACCGGAGCCACATGTCATGCTGTCAGCCCTATTGCTCCAGACTGTCATACAGGCTCGTAAAAGCCGAACAGCGAAGCGATTTAATTCAAAACTACACGGCCCTTCAGCACGCCTGATCGCTCCAATTATCTCCTCTGCCCTTTCGAAATGAGAAACACTCCAGGGGAATCGCGAAAGTGTGGTGATTTTCTGAGGACCGGCTGCTCGGACTGAGGACTGACTCAGACTCCCACTGCTTTAGCGAGACACCTTTCTATCGAGATTTTCTTTTTCTTTTCTTTTTTTTTTTGTTGCACACTTTCCTTGCAATTTAGTCATCGCCTTTTCTCAAGCCGTTATATTGGGTTCAGTCTCAAATGGCTCGCCGCGCGCTATACAGTCTCAGGCCACACTCTGCAGTCTCAATGCAAAGGCTCGACTTGGCCTGGATGGAGAAACATTTATCTAAGGAACAAACGTCTCCAAAAGTCAAACATTGACATCCTGAAACGAATAGAAATGACAGCGGTGTCATGCCATAATCCCTGGCTCATTTAGAAATTGATATCAAAGACACATGGTGCTGTGTGGAATTATTGGCACTCTCGATGAAGGGAGACAAAACAGGCCAAATCTCACTGCTTTATGATCGTACAATTGCTTTTGACGTTTATGTCGTGGAGCGGTTGTGGATCAAGGCTCTATCTGCGTCAGGGACACTGTATAATAACTGACTCTGACGCCTGTCTGCTAACAAAAACCTGAGATATGCATTTCATTGGCAGAAAGAAGAAAGAAGCCCTTCCTGAAAAGTCAACCAGGAACCAGATTCAGAGGGAACCCATCCTGATTTGGGTGATACCAGGTAGTTGTTGTTGGTCTTTCAGACGCTCCCGTCAAAGGATCGCCACAGCGGCCCACCCGATCCGTACACAAGCTTGGCACAGGTTTTATGCCCTTCCTGATGAAACCTTCCGGGTTCGATTCCCATCTCTGTGTGCATGGAGTTTGCATGTTGCAGTGGTGGCTCAGAGGGCTAAGGCACTGAGTTACCGATCGGAAGATCGGCGGTTCGATTCCCAGCTCAGCCAGGTTGCCATTGTTGGGCCCTTGAGCGAGGCCCTTAACCCTATCTGCTCCAGGGGCGCTGTACCATGGCTGACCCTGCGCTCTGACCCCAGTTACGCTGGGATACGCGAAGAAGGAATTTCACTGTGCTGTAATGTATATGTGACAAAATAAAGGCTTTACTTTAATGTTCTCCCCGTGCTTGGTGGGTTCCCTCCAGGAGCTCCGTTTTCCTCCCACAGTCCAAAGACATGTAGGTTAGTCTAATTAGCGATCCCAAATTGCCCGTAGTGTAATTGTGTGTGCCCTGGGATGGATTGGCACCCTGTCCATGGTGAACCCCGCTTCGTGCTCTAAGCCTCCTGGGATAGGCTCAACCCCCCCCCCCCCCCCCCCCCCCCGCGACCCTGATTACAGGATAGAGCGGTATAGATGATGAGTGAGTGAACCAAACTGACTTCATGCTAACTGTCAGCTGCATATTGAGGCAGCAAAATAACTCATTTTCTTTCCCCCCACCACCATCGTAGATTACGGTTGATTGAACAACGGAGAACACAACACTGTGACATACTGCAGGAAAAAACAACCAACGTTTGGGCTGATGTGTCACCATCTAACAAGTGGATTGTTGTGCTTTAAACAACATGCTCAGACAAACATACCAGTACTTCTTCCTCAATCCACAAACACAGTGTTTTGCCATGACTATCTCAGTGCGCAGATTGTAACCCCGAGGTCTGAACTGACGCATGCCCACATGCACGCCTGGGAATCATGACGCTTGCAGTGTTCTGCACTGAACACTGGGCGAAGGACTTAGCTGGGGAGAAATAAAGAGAGTTTTTACTCTCAGAACTGCGTTCTGTTACTCCACACAGGATACAAAAATCCTGGTTTGACTTGAATGCTCCTCATACTGATTTTCGCTAGTTTTTATGATGGGCGCCTTTAATTTTGTTTTGGAGAGCGCTGCACCCGTAAACGTTACACCATTCACGACACCTGAAACATTAAGGCTGGTGATACAGCGCTCTACAGTAGGAGCTCTACATCCTTTTACATGACAAGACATCTGAATAGACAGAAAATTCTGAAACATCTCTGAATAGCTAATGATGTCACTGTTGGTTTGGATTCTAATAAAACCGTAAACCACGAATTACAACCAGACCAGTAGACAGATCTGAGACTATAAGTGTAGCGGTGGTTGTGAGGAGAGACGCCGCCTCGACGGAGTCGCCTGTTAGAGAGATTGAAGTCTCCTCTCCCAGTGGCATTCGAATGCCAGAAAACACGGCCCTCTCTCATTAGGGATCGATAGTTTTCACCTCCGGGTTTGGGACGCTGCCCCTCTCTCTCTCTCTCTCTTTCTCTCTCTCCACCTGATTACACAGCGCTTGTGCTGAAGTGTTAACGAGGCCTCAGAAGGAGTTGAGGTGACATGGCCAAGAGTTTGGTGTCAAGCACACTGCTGAGAGAGGGCTCACAACAAAAGCATCGGGTTAGCAGTGCAGTGTAAAAACATCAAAGAACATCTCCTTACTGAAAACCTGAAACCCGGATCGTATTGCATTATATTATATAACTTCTTAAATTACAAAACCTGTTAAGCTCTAGGTAAAATCACACAATCCGGAATTTCATCCTGAATCACTATGATTTCGAGATCGTCAAGACATTTGTTAGAGTTTGGCACTTTGACCTGCACACTAAACTACTAAATAGTACGCTCTAATACTGTAGATACTAAATCCATAGCTAAATCCCATCATGCGCACTAAACTACTAAATAGTACACTCTAATAGATACTAAATCCATGGCTACATAGTATGCTCTAATAGTTATTAAACCCACAACTAAATCCCATAATGCACACTAAACTGCCAAATAGTACGCTCTAATAGATACATGGCTAAATCCCACTCTCTACACTAAACTACTAAATAGTATGCTCAAATATACATTAAACCCATATGGCTAATTAGTAATAATAATAATAATAATAATAATACATTTTATTTATAAGCGCCTTTCATAATACTCAAGGACACTGTACAAAAAACAATAAATACAAGCAAACAAACAACACAAAAAACAAGCGTGTACAAAGGAAAACAGTGAATTTAAGGAGAGTAAGCTTTGGTAAATAGATGGGTTTTGAGTCTGGTTTTAAAGAGAGAGAGAGAATCTAAATTACGGATGTCAGGTGGAAGGGAGTTCCACAGAATGGGCGCCGAGTGACTGAATGCTCTACTCCCCATAGTACTGAGACGGGCAGGGGGTACAGCCAAGCGAATGGAAGCAGATGATCTAAGAGAACGAGAAGAAGTGACAATTTGAAGTAGATCGAATAGATAAGGAGGGGCAAGATTATGGATTACTTTAAAAGTGAGCAAAATTATTTTAAATTGAATTCGGTATTTTATGGGGAGCCAGTGGAGTTGCTGCAGAACAGGGGTGATACGCTCTAATACATAGTATTGTTAATCTACAGCTAAATAGTATGCTCTAATAGATATTAAACCCACAGCTAAATCCCATCATGCACACTAAACTATTAAATAGTACGCTCTAATAGATACTAAAGACTAAATCCCACCCTGCGTACTAAAGTACTAAATAGTACGCTCTAAAAGATACTAATGACTAAATCCCACCCTGCGTACTAAAGTACTAAATAGTACGCTCTAATAGATACTAATGACTAAATCCCACCCTGCGTACTAAAGTACTAAATAGTACGCTCTAATAGATACTAAAGACTAACTAAAGTACTAAATAGTACGCTCTAATAGATACTAAGACTAAATCCCACCCTGCGTACTAAAGTACTAAATAGTACGCTCTAATAGATACTAATGACTAAATCCCACCCTGCGTACTAAAGTACTAAATAGTACGCTCTAATAGATACTAATGACTAAATCCCACCCTGCGTACTAAAGTACTAAATAGTACGCTCTAATAGATACTAAAGACTAAATCCCACCCTGCGTACTAAAGTACTAAATAGTACGCTCTAATAGATACTAATGACTAAATCCCACCCTGCGTACTAAAGTACTAAATAGTACGCTCTAATAGATACTAATGACTAAATCCCACCCTGCGTACTAAAGTACTAAATAGTACGCTCTAATAGATACTAAAGACTAAATCCCACCCTGCGTACTAAAGTACTAAATAGTACGCTCTAATAGATACTAAAGACTAAATCCCACCCTGCGTACTAAAGTACTAAATAGTACGCTCTAATAGATACTAATGACTAAATCCCACCCTGCGTACTAAAGTACTAAATAGTACGCTCTAATAGATACTAATGACTAAATCCCACCCTGCGTACTAAAGTACTAAATAGTACGCTCTAATAGATACTAATGACTAAATCCCACCCTGCGTCCTAAAGTACTAAATAGTACGCTCTAATAGATACTAATGACTAAATCCCACCCTGCGTCCTAAACTACTAAATAGTACGCTCTAATAGATACTAATGACTAAATCCCACCCTGCATACTAAACTACTATATAGTACACTTTAATAGATACTACTGTAAATCCACGGGTAAATAGTATGCTCTAATAGATACTAAATCCACAGCTAAATCCCATCATGCACACTAAACTACTAAATAGTACACTCTAATATAATTTTTCATTGCTTTTCACCAATCACTTGATGTTTTGAGTAGCATTATCTTCTATAATTTTGCAATGAGATTACTAAGCAATATAGATTTGTTCGGATTTAAAGGTTTGAATGACAACGCTATTGAAGAAATGTCAACTCTGTTCCCATCGAATGCAAACTGGGACTTCCTGTGCTTTTTTAAAAACGTGCTGTCCTTTGCGAAACAAGAAAGCTGAGTTGATATTAAACGACGATTTAATCACCTAAAATCAGTGACCCGTCGATGTGGATGTCGGATCATTGATTGGAAGTCAGTGTGTCCAGATCGACCTTTCGTGCTCTGAAACTCCAGTAAAGCGTGGCAGTCAATTTCTGATGATCATAAGTGTCAGGAACTGGACAGACACCTTTGTTCTTTCATTCTCTCCCATCTTCCCGCTTTTTTGTGCTGATATCCGAGTGAAGATCCCTGCCTCCGTGACATTCTAATTAGACAGGAGCCGTTCGCGCTCTCTCTCCCGCGCCTGTTGCCCGAGGTCGAGGCGCATCAAATATTAACCGCAGTGTTTTGGAGCCACACGGCAGCGAAAACAAATGGTGTCCCTCAGGCCTAAAATGTCAGAGAAACCTTTCCTGGCTCTAATTTCAGCCCTCGGAGGAATCGAGTGTAATGGCAGCGTTTGAGGCTTTTCATCTCTTCACTCTGTGCCGTGTAATTCCCTCGCTGTCCGTTCTGACAATAGCTTTCTCTCTCTCTCTGTTTTTTCTTTTTCCTTTCTTTCTTTTTTCAAAGCGAGTGCTGTTTCTAACGCCTCAGAACTTTTGGGCTCCAACCAGAAATCACACCGGATGTATTACATGTCCAGATTTTATATTCTGAAATGAATTGTATTAATATTTAAACAAGCCGCTAACCCTGGCCTCTCAGACTCACACCGGCTTATTTAACACTTGAGCTCATTTGAAAGTTTAATAGGAGCGACCTACAGTACATGTCCGCTACATACCTACTGTATTCATCAGGAGTTTGGAAACACGATAAAATTTCTAGTGAATGAGGGTGTAAAACTGCTGATTGACGTTTACAGAAGACTCCAAGCATAGGACAGTGATGAGACTCTTAGCTGCAGTAAAATATTTGAACGGAGCAAACTTGTTACAGAAGGCCGTACGCCGCAGAATGAATGACGATCCACTGCCGTCGTTCCCGGGAGTTGTTCAGCGAGTGATCCTTGAACGCCTGATCCTTGCAAATCAATGTCGCCAACCCGCAGTAGAGACGCATCTGTCTGTGGGAACCGTACACACAATCACCCACCAACACCACTTGCACGTTACAGGGTGAGGAAAAGGAAGCCTGCCAAATAATGGAAACGTGAATGTAACTCGGCTGGGAGTTATCGCCACATCCCCCGTACAGACCTGACTTCACTCCACAGGAAGGAGTTCCTCGCGAGTTCCTCGGAAGCCAGCGTTTCACATGTGAAGCAGGCGGTCTGATCAGAAAACTTTCTACCTTGATGGTATCTAAAGCGCTAGCGCTACACTGGGATGAGGGCAGAAGTGTAGCAGCGGATTATATAGAGAAATAAAGTGTTCCGTCATTCCACACTGTTATCAAAAGTCCTGGTTTCACTTGAACGCCCCTCGTATTTAGGTATGCACTGTATGTATGTATGTATTTACTTATATGATATCTACTCTAACCACAATCCATGTAGTTATTCATTTATATGAACAGGATTCCAATCCATTTTAGGCCACACACACACACACACACACACAGAGGTGGAAAGTAAAGTGACATTTACTCGCGTTACTGTAATTGAGTAGTTATTTTGAGTACTACTACTTTTTAAAGTAGTTTTTAAAATGTGTAATTGTACTCTTACTTCAGTATGTTTTGTTTGAAGTATTGTAATTCGCCACATTTTAAATCGTATTCGCTACTGAGTAAAACAAATGAAAATGAAAATGCAAAAAATCTTCCGCTTTGTATAAATGCTTGGTTGCGCTCGCGCGTGTGTCTCGTGTCCAGGTCGCGCGCCGCTCCAGACTCCACTCCAGGTTTTCTGACTGTTTCCCCACATCGGCATCTACCTGACCTTCCACACGGCCGCTTCCGCCCTGAGAGTGACGTCATCAACCAGCGCCACCAGATATAAACCGGGGAGAGACGCGGGAAAAGAGGAAAGAGATTGCGATTCTGGCGTTTTTGGTGTTTGGTTGTGACTTTTTGCCTCCCATTGACTATTGTATATATTTGTAGATAATTTGACTGTATGTTTGTGCACTCAGCAGTAGTAGGGGCGTGGCTGCCATTTATTTTGGGAAGAGGGAATTTATTCATTTATTCACTTTTTGGTTTAGGGAGTCAGGGAAGGGACGTGGATTCTTGTTTGTGTTGTTTATTTTTATTTATTTATTTTTTTGCAGGTAATCTAGCTACTAAGTATAAATACCATTTAGTTTATTATTTTGGCCTGGGTCCACCCAGAATCTGATCCTCTTCCTGTTGTGTGTGTGTGTGTGTGTGTGTGTGTGTGTGTGTGTTTGTAAATCATTTCAAACCTCATTATTTCATCAGTTAATGACTGGATCTAGTTCCTTCTGCCATATCCCACCATTTCCATACAGTTTACAATAGAACCCTGAACCGTTCTTTTTCTGATCGGCCGACACTAGACTGGGACGTGGCGCCATATTTAAGTGACCACTTTGATTTTCAAGCACAAGAAAGACAACAGCTTTATTATGCAACGGTGTTCCTTCAGTTAAAATAATTGGATCAGGTATACACTAATGTAGCAGATGCATATAAGGTACAGGTTTATCCCCATCTTGGCCTGTCTGACCATCTGTCACTTCTGCTACATCCAAAGTATACCACAAGGAATAAAACTGCTGGATTCAGTGTAAGGACTGTAAGATCATGGCCTGAAGATGCTATCCCTAGGCTTCAGGACTGCTTCTCCTCCACAGACTGGGACATATTCAAGGACCACGGAACCATTACACGTGAGTCTCTGAATGAATACACCTCATCAGTCTTAGACTACATCAATTACTGTGTGGATAATGTGACATTCTGGAAGCAAGTGCGTGTGTCCCCCAATAAGAAACCTTGGATGACACATGAGGTTCGACTGCTGATCAAAGCCAGGGAGATAGCGTTTAAATCTGGTGACAGGACAGCGTATTGTACTGCCAGGATGGCACTTAGGAGGGGCATAAAATCAGCCAAAATTCAATACAAACAGCGGATTGAGGCTCATTTTCACAATTCCACCAACTCCCGGCAGATATGGGAGGGAATTAGGGTGATAACGGACTATAAGAGAACAACAACTCTCTCTTTTAACAGCGGAGACACCCTAGCGGTGGAGTTGAATAACTTTTATGCCCGCTTTGACAGAGGCAATGGAGATTCACCCCTACCACGCCCTCCCTCTAGTGATGATGCACCAGTCCTGAGCAGTCATGAAGTAAGACAGTGTTTTTATAACATCAATCCCAGGAAGGCTACAGGGCCCGATGGAGTGCCCGGTCGGGTGCTCAAGTATTGTGCAGCTGAACTGGCGAAGGTCTTCACGACCATCTTTAATCTGTCACTGTCCACGTCATGGGTACCAGCATGTTTTAAAAGAACTACAATAATTCCCATCCCCAAAAACCCTAACATTACCTGTCTAAATGATTACAGACCAGTTGCACTCACACCCATACCAGCAAAGTGTTTGGAGAGGTTGGTGATTAAACGCATCAAGGATGTTATACCACCCACACTGGACCATTACCAGTTTGCATACAGGGCCAACAGATCCACAGAGGATGTGGTGTCTATTGTGCTCCATCACATGTTGGAACATCTGGAACACAAAAATACGTATGCCAGACTTCTCTTTGTGGACTTTAGTTCAGCATTTAATACCATTTTGCCAAATAAGCTCCAAATTAAGCTCTGTGAGCTTGGACTAAGCACTGTATTGTGTAACTGGACTATGGACTTTTTAACAAATCGCTTACAGTGTGTGCGAGTGGATAAAAGTACATCATCCACAGTGCTTATCAACACCGGGGTCCCCCAGGGATGTGTACTTAGCCCGTTACTGTATACACTATACACGCATGACTGCTGTGCCGCCCTTCCTTCTAATTACATCATTAAATTCGCTGATGACATCACAGTGTTAGGCCTGATCACTGACAACGATGAGTCCTCATACAGAAGGGAGGTGGAACATATGGCAGCTTGGTGTGACGCCCACAACCTGGCTCTCAACATCAAGAAAACCAAGGAAATGATTGTGGATTTTCGTAAGGGCACAAAGACCATCCACTTACCACTTACTATCAGAAATGGGACGGTTGAGAGGGTTACAAGCTTTAAATTTCTTGGCATAACTATGACAGAGGACCTAACATGGGGCAATAACATCAACTCTGCCATAGGGAAGGCCCAGCAGCGTTTCTTCTACCTCAGGAAACTGAGAAGAACTAATCTTTCTCAGCAGCTTATGGTGAACTTTTATCGTTGTGCTATAGAGAGTGTGCTGACATATGGACTCTTGGTGTGGTTTTCCAGCTGCACTAGGGCGGAACAACAGGCACTACAGCGGGTGGTGAAGACAGCAGGGAAAATCATCGGGACTAGTCTTCCGGAGATAAGTACTGTCTATACCACACGCTGCCTTCGTCGAGTGCACAACATCCTGCGGGATCAGCATCACCCTGCACATCACCTGTTTCAGCTACTACCCTCAGGTAGAAGGTACAGGTCCTTACGGGCCAGAACCACCAGACTGTCCCACAGCCTCTTTCCTACCGCTGTGAGGCTGCTGAATGATTAGATACCTCCCTCTCGGACCTTGCGCCCATTTATTTATTTATTCTTTATTACACATCATTACAATAACTGTGAACTGGACTTTGCATTGATGCAGCACACACTTGCATATTATTACACATCATTACAATAACTGTGAACTGGACTTTGCATTGATGCAGGACACAGAATACATACATACACATAAGATCGGGTTTGACCCCCCCCCCTCCTTCTATAATATATATCCTTTATATCTTACCTCACATAGCCGTTATGGTTATTACTTTGCTGCACTATGGTTGCACTTTATTACTTGCCGGGAGATGTTGCCAAATGATATCTCGTTGTTATCTATACTTGTTATGTTTAACAATGACAATAAATTGAATTGAATTGAAAAACAACTAGTTTGAGATTTATATTCGCTTGTCTTTATTGAACTACACTAGAATGCCTCATCCCACCACGCTGTTAAAAAAACAAGTTACTCAGTAACATTTACTGGTTTTAGATTTTTATAATGGTAACGTAACTTGTACTTCAGTAAAATTTCACTGAAGCAACAGTACTTTTACTTGAGTACAAAATTTGAGTATTCTTTCCACCTCTTCCACACACACACTACGGGCAATTTGGGAACACCATTTATCCTAATCTGCATGTCAGACCCCGAGGTGGGAAGCAAACCCTTTACCCATGAAATGCAAAGCTGTAGTGCAAACCACTACGCCACCATGACACAAACGACCTGTATTTAACTTTTTAAAAAAATTTTAGTTAATGAATTATTAGCCAGATATTTTTTATTGAGTTCAGGAGTAGCCCTTGGTTATAATGGAGTTAGTGTTTTTAAAGGTGGACTCAAAGATAACGGAGAATATTTGTGGATATTTGAACTCAACAGCTGAACAAATTCACCCTGTCTATGACCTGTCTGCCCTTCAGAAGCTCCGCCTCCAAAAATGAATGTCCATTCCCAAAGCAGTGACACTAAGAAATGTAATCAAGTTAGAATATCCCTGCTGCTGATTGGCTGGAATAGAGTTGAGCGGTTCGGTCTGAGACGCAGTGTGGTTGGACACTGGCTGGGAATCGAACCGAGGCCTTGGCAGGCGAGAAACCTGAGGTGAGCCAACAAACTATGAAGAGATATTTGGTAAATTTGACAAAAAAGTGTCTTGGATTAAAATCTCTGATTCCTGCTTCACTATGAGACTTTATATCACACCGTGGTCACATTCTGTATCCTGATTGGTCAGAAGGTGTTGATTAGTTTTCTACAACAGCAGCTACAAATCATTATTTCCTTATAATAATAATAATAATAATAATATATTTATAGAATATATATAATAAATAAATCTATTATTATTATTATTATTATTATTAAATCCTTAACTGGATTCAGCAGATAGTGATGATACTAAATTATTTTGGGACGGTTAGATTACAGTTCCAGGCCTGCAGTGAGCATAACTCGCTAATCATGCACACAAAAGTGACGATACGAAAGCTCTCAGCTCGGGCAGCGTGTGATATCGAGGACTGTATGAGGTGGTGTTTCAGGCGTCGCAGTGTGTGTCGTCTCTCACTCACATGTCCACAGCACCATCATCTGACAGCACAGATGAACTGAACATTAGCGTTTTCCCCTCACCTGGACATTTTTACTGATCATACATGACGATGATGATTTACATTATGTTATGATTTTTAAACAATGATATATTTTGTTTACATTTACATTTAGGCATTTGGCAGACGCTCTTATCCAGAGCGACTTACAAAAAGTGCTATTTTTTGTTGTTAGTACAGCTTGCGTTTTTCTTTCGGAATGATTTGATGAATGACGGCATTCTTTGTTGATTTGAATTGAAATGATTCCCAGTATATTCACTCACAGTCCACCATTATAACCAGTTCATTACCATTATGAGGTTATTATAAGCCTACAGTAACTATATGTTTATATGTTACTAAGCAGTATGTGTTTACTAAGTCATGCAAGTGCACTAGGGCTTCTGATGATAACTAGCTCAATGTTATAATGAAGAAGACAAAGATAAGTATGTTCATAGGGATGTCATTTGGACTTACCTGTGGGATCGGTCCGATGCTGTTAAAGAGATTGAGGTTAATGTGTTTCCCTTTCTGCCTCTTTATTTACTGGACCGTTGTTTTCATTCTCAGACCCTCAGATATTTCATTAATAACCTACTGTATGAATTTCAGGTTAAAAACACTGCATGGTTTTAATGGGTCAAAAAGTGATGAAGTCATGCTGGAAAAATGTTGACTACATGAAGATGGGAAAACGTTAATGCCTCTGACATAATATTGCAAAAAAAAACATTTCCGAACCATATTAAGGCCAAACCTTTTGCCGATGGTCTCAGAATCCAGTCAAAATGGAGAGAACATTGTGTTCTTACCACTGAACCACTAGGGGGCATGATGTACATGTGTGTTTATGCAGGGGTGTCAAAAAGTTTCAAGATTTTTTCGCGCCAGGTTCAGTTGTTTCGGCGTACGTCCTCCCTCAGACACCTTAAAACCTGGCAGGAGAATTTGCTATTGACGGTCTGGCTCCTGGGGACGAATTCTTGCCCACAATGCCGCAGTCGTGGAGATGGCGGGCTCTTCCACTGTGCTTCGTCTCAGGGTCATACCCATACACCGAAGTTTTGACAGCGGTAACGATCCTCGACATGAAGGACGGCTCATCCGCGGCATCCTGACGGAGATCTTGCCAGACTTTGTTGCGATGTTTAAATGTTCTTGTCTGCAACACGGTGCATGAAATAGCACACGCAGGTGGTCAGATTAGCACCAGTCGCACAGCTCCCGATGTACACAGGACGATGTGTCTTTTGGCACACTGACTTATGAAGCTCGGGGCTCTCTGCGACTGTGTGTGCAGCCTTGTGCTGCCATCTGCTGGCGCATTACAAAACTAGTCTCGAAACTTTTTGATAACATCTCGTACATAACAGAGCAACAGAACACAAAAATAGCGGACAAAAGCAATGGATGAATACATTGGAAAGCAGCCAAAAGGGTTAAAAAAATGTGTTGAGATGTGTTCTAGATGTGTGATCTTTTGACACGGTGTAAACTCCATATTACAGTAGACAAATTTTATAGCTAAGACGAAAATGAAACCGAGAGGAATGAAACATTACAGCACAAGAGATGCATGGCATGGGAACATTTTCCCTGTCCTTGATTTTTGTGTTTCATCCTTCCATGTTTTGCATTTGTTTTGATGTTTGTGTTTATTTTTGTTCCTGGGGTTCCCAGCATGCACTTCAACACAGTCATGTGTCCTTCATTGTTGCACCTGGTCCTTGTCAACTTCTCATTAGTAGTTCTATTTAAATCCTCTGTTTCAGGGTGTTTTTTTTTTTCTTTCACCACTGCTGTTTAAACTGTTGTTGTGATTATTGTCACTGTTGTGTTTTTTGCATCTTCCCTAGTAACAGCGTCTCACCTGTAGCCTCGCCAGAACCCTTAGTCCTCTTGCTCCAGTTTGCTTTTGTGGTTTTTCTTTTATGATATGAAACTTCATATTAAAAGAAAGTCTGCACTTACTGTAAATCCTGCCTCAATTTAATTTTCTTAGAAGTTTGTATAAAAACCTTATGATCAAAAACTTCAGATCAAATCCATCGTAGCGGCATCTGATCACACGCATCAATAGAAGAGATTAGGCTTAAATAACGTTTTGTACAAACATCTCACATTCTGTCATGTTTAAGTAGTAATCTTGGATAATAAAACCTCAATAATAAACTAATCAATCTGATCATTATGATTCATATTGTACACATTTTTCACATCTCAAACTCATTTCCATAATTTCCCTTTTGATTTTGTGAAGCCGCATTGAGACATTGACCGTTGTTAAAAGCGCTGCATGAATCAAATTGAATAGAATTGAACAAACGTTACATTTCTTTGTTTTAAATCATTCAGAGTTCTAAAATCTTCTGTTTATTTTCAAATAAAATAGAAACAGGTTTTTATTTAGGGGTTTGGATCCCTCCGTATATCCATTTAATAAAGTTGGCGGGGAAAAAAAAAAAAAAAAAACGTTTCAGGCTTAGCAGTTCATGTTCTCTCGCTGGATCTCAGTCTCTGTGGAGCAGAAATGCTTGGAACTGTCGCTAAATGTACAGCACAAAAACCAAGCGTGAAAAGTCTGATGTTCATAAAGAGGGAATAAGTAAACACAGCCAGTCATTCTGTCCAAGAGCACCAACGCAGCAGAGCTGATCCTCTCTCGTCTGACTTCAGGGCAGCTCAGGAGGATGTGCAGGCTTCTCCCAGACTTACTCGCATATCACTTTCAGCTCACACTGGATCAAACATTAGATAGCATACGGTAGCGAATGGTCTATCAGGAACAGTTCACCACCAAACCAGCAGAGGGCGCCCTTGGTTGCCACAGACTCCTTGAAAATGCAGATAAATTTTTTTTTTTTTAATTATGTTATACATAAAATGCAGAACACATTGTGTGTGGCCTTACAAACTACTTCTGAAGCTGATGCAACATGAAAGTGACCGATCTCGCTTGCCTAAAAATTCCAATTTGCTAAATTCAGCCAATTTGGAGAGATCATTTTATATGAACCCCAAAAATGGTAATTTGTCAGCGTTATACTGTCTCACTTCAATATTAGTCTTGTTCCTTAATGAGTGTTGGTACTAACATTAGTGGAAGCGTCTAGAAGCATGTGACCTGTAAAAATTGTTGCCTAAATTAAAGCATTCCATGCAAAATTAAGGATTTTTTTTTTCTCCCCCCAAAAAATCTGTAGTGTCCGTAACCATGTCAAATTCATATTGAAATATCTGAACACATTAGCATTTCAGAATAATACAATTTTCAGGTTTATATCTTTTCATGTGAAATCTAAACTGACCTAGTTTCATCTGAATGACAGTTAAGATCGTTGAAAGATTTGAACTCAAAAAGTAACTGATGTTACAGACATAAAAGGGCATGAAACTGTATTTAGCAAATGTGCTTCTTTTTATCTGATAAAAATATACATGTGTATGTACCAAAAAAATGAAGCATTGATCGGGCGATAAAAAGCATTAAGTTAAGTTTAATAAAAATTAAAAAAAAGTGTTATATGATCGTTTTTGAACATTGTTCAGATAGAATCAACTCGGTTTAAAGGTACTTAAAGGTATTGTGTTTCTGAGACGCTTTTCTGTTCATCACAGTTGTAGAAGTTTCCAAGAAATTAGGAAATACCAAGAAACAAGGTAAAAAACAATGTCATTACCGATTATTAAGCACTAGCACACTCAAAGGCGTGCTGTTGTACTAAATATCAGCATGGCTGCGATGAGTTTAGGCACAAAGGTGCAGCCTGAGGACTGACGATATCACAGCAACAGTTCCACAAACACCAGTTATTATCAACAACAGGTTATGATTTGTTTCTTTCTCTATCGCGGTCACTTAGTTCCTCCTGACTGGAGGAACTAAGTGACCGCGAGTGGCAGCGCCGGCGACCGACAGCTAGCAAACAACAGTTAGTGTAACAGCATCAAGTATGTGGAACATCTTGACTCTACCGGCGGTGTGTGATCAGGAATATAGAAACAAAATCAATAATACAGTCAGGTAAAAAAAAAAGACTTTATTTGTGTAGCAGCTTTTTAAATTAAAAGTGTCTCAAAGTAAATTTTAGTCAGACACAACATAACTGCAGTAGCACAGGGAAATAGCCAAAGTGCAAAAGAGGAAAAAAGAGAAAATACAATGCTGACAAAACTTTTGAATGATTGTTCAGCTGCTGATGTTGGGTACGAGTTCGGTCTGAACGTGGCGTCTTCAACAGCAGAAAAAAAAAAAATCAACAGCCCAACCTCCGACTGAATTCATTTAATTAAGCGTAAAACGCATAGGGATGGAATATAACACATTTCTAAAGAAAAAAGAAAAAACATTAGATCATTGGGAAAACATAATGTCGAGCAGCACAACGCAAGGTTTCAGTCTTTACTCCTGTTTCTCCTCCGTTCCATCTTTGCTCAGAGGGAAGTCCAGCGACGTCCTGAAGCGCACCGGGACGTCAGACTCATCCGTCTCGGGCTCTTTGGCCTCAGACTCGATCTTGAGGAAACCGTCGTCCCCTAGCGTGCAGGTGAGTGAGGACGGATTGATGTGTTGTGGGAGCTCAACGCTCCGGCAGAATCCTGCTGCAGTGCCGGATGAGTCTGCCCCGGTCGGCTTTGCCACCTTGATCTCCAGCTTCCTGCCGCACACCGTGACGGCGATGTCTTCTGGAGAGAAGCCGCGAGTGTCAAGGCAGAAGACGCTCGGGCCCATGAGTTTGGCGGCGGACGTGGAAGATGATGCGGCAGTTGATGCGGCAGTTGATGCGGCAGTTGATGCGGCAGATGTTGTGGATGATGTTGTGGATGATGTTGTGGATGATGTTGTGGAAGATGATGGCAAGGAGAAGAGCTCATCCAGGTTCTGAAAGAGTTCGTTTATGAGACTGTCTCCAACGTCTGCCCTGAAGCTCTCCATCATCTGCTCTCTGCGTCGCATGAACCGCTCGGCCACGTTGCAGCGTCTCGGCCACAGCAGGGTAATGTCCTCGAAGAAAGGATCGTCTCCGAACAGGCTCTCCATGATGGACTGGGTCATCTCACTGTTTATCTTCTCTAGATCTTGAAGGCTTCTGCGCTCTCAGCTCTTGAGGCTTCTGTGCTTTAGCCGCACACAAACCCTCGCTGTGCCTTATATACCCCTCCAGCTCCAGTGTAGAACCTCCTCCTGCTTCTACTTTACGCCACTGAGCTCATCGTGCCATGATCGGCATGTACGGGGTCACAGATCTAAAAGGAGACGTGTTTAAAACTCGACCCGTCGTGTAGAAATTTACGTCTCGGTGGCTCGTCTTTCTTCTTGATGGCACGGAAATGGACGGAGACCTTTGACCTCTCAGGCGCGCCACATGGACTGAGCTCATATGCTAATTTTAAACACTGTGCGGTGAGACGCATCTCGCTTTCTCTGTACCCTGTTGCTGACTCGCCTCAACGGGAAGTGAGATCATTTCCCCAAACACGGCATACGTGTGATGAGAGGTGGAGCAGGCAGCTTGAGACGGTTATGGCAGATGTAAGCACCGTTAATAGCTTACAGTAAATACATTTTTAGTGTAGAGAGCAATTTATTATTTACTTCATTTTGTTAAGACTCAGCTAATGATCAGGTCCTATAAGCGCTGCAACAATTAGAAGACGCCTTTGTGAAGCCAAGCAATTGACAAGAAGCCACCGTAAAGTCCCATTGTTTAAGAAAAACGACACGTGCTGAAGAGGTTACGATTTGCCAGAGGACACATTGACTGGCCTAAAGAGAAACCACGCAACATTTTGTGGACTGATTAAAGCTAGATTGTTCTTTTTGGGTCTAGCGGCTGCAGACAGTTTGTCAGACGACCCCCAAACCCCCAAGAAGTCAATCCATCAAAGACAGTGAAGCATGGTGGCGTCAGCATCATGATGTGGGGGGGTTACTCATACCGTGATGCTGAGGCCGACTATCACATGCCAGGGATCATGGACGAGTGAATACTTAAAGAGGTCATGTTGCCTTATGCCGGAGTAGAAATGCCTTTGCAATGAGTGTTTCAACAAAACAACGACCCCAAACACACCAGTAAGCGAGCAGCATGTTGGTTTCAGACCAACAAGATTAAGTTTAGTGAAAATCGTCAGACCGTAACCCAATAGAAAAGCTGTGCGGTGACGTCTCACATCCAGTTTCTGAGTCAAAACCGGGAAATGTAGAGGACTTGTATAAGCAGAGGAACATTTTTTTTTTTTCAATTTATAGAGTAAATGTTTGAGTTTGTAAAGAAAAGTGCAGACACTGCTTTTTTTTCTTCACATTCTGTACTGTAATTTTTTATTAATGCAACTTCATCTTTGTTGCCGGTCTCAGAGTCTCCTTTGCTGTCTCAGCATCGACACTGTTTGCCTTTTCCAAAGAAGCTCTCCAGAGATGTTTTTTTTTAAAATTCACTTTAAGTGAGAATTAGCGTGTAACATCAGGTTAATTTTATCAGGCATCAAAACCGATACATATAGAGAGAGAAGCAAACGGGAGAATGTCGGATTATTTTTCAAAGTACGTAAAAAATAAAAAAAATAAAAAACACTCTGCAGACTCCCAAAGTCAATGAAATGGAAATAAAATAAAATGAAAATGTAATACTTTCCTAAGCATCCATGGCTCGGGGGCTGGGCACCGCTGCTCCAGACAGCACAGTCTGGTCGTCGTCACAGGAGCTACAATTACAATATCTCATAACAATGGCACCTGAAAGTGGGTGGGATAAATTAGGCGGCAAGTTGACCTTTTGTTCCAGAAGTTAATGTGTTGGAAGCAGAAAAAAAATGCTCAACATAGGGATTTTATTGACTTTGTAATTGTGATGTCTAGACGACTCCGGCGTCCTCAGAAACTCTCGACCTTGATGGTGTCCAAGTTCTAGTGACACACTGGGATAAGTGCATTAGTGTAGCAGGGGATTATATAGAGAAATAACAGGAGTTTTTACTTTCAGAACTGTAAATGTACCTCGTATTTATTCCCGATCATCCAGATGAATAAACCAGGCTGAGATACTTCTGAGATAGAAATGATACTGTACAGAAATATAAACAACTCTCTCACACGCTTTATACAACTTATGACATCAACATGTGTGTGTTTGGGATCCCGGTTGAGGGTATACCCAGTGAGGGAATGACGCAGGAACGCAGCTGAGCTGGAAACACACACACACACACACACACACACACACACACACGGATACAGTTACAGATATTTATAACACGACACAGTTGCTTACACACTTACGCTAAAGAGGTGTAGAGGCCAGGCAGGGGGGCGGGCGGGCGGGCGGGGCAGGTGGGGGTGTGGGGTTCAGGGTGAGGGGGTTGGGGGCAGATTGCAGTTGTGAGCCGTTTGTCTCAAGCCTCTGACCTATTTTAGGAGCTTGTGAAACTTCTTAGAACTGTAAGGAGTGAATGTAAAGTTCTGACTCCACGCCCGCGTCATCACGCCTCAGGAATCAGCCCCGGTCTCATTACAGCCTCAGAAACGTCTCGGTCGGACGAAATGTTCCGTTCCGCCGCGTACTCGACTGAAATCTGACCACGTCTTCCCGCACCGCCAGAAATGATCCCGATGTTTCCCGTTCAGCCTTCAGAGTCTTCGGCGGTTTCATGCTCTGACTGCCGGCGGTTTCGGAGGCGTCTAACCATCGTGTTCTTGGGTGGCCTGGTTTCCTCTGGCCGCTGATCATTCGCTCTCTCCACTGGGTTTGATATCATGACGTCACTGAGATATGTTTTCTCCTTTCTAGCTTTCTGACGGTCTGAACGTTCAGGTCCTTTATAGGCAGATACAATAAATTTTTTATGGAGAAAAAACAAAACAAAACACAAATCAAAGGTGGAATTTTAAGAAGGAGAGACAATAAGAGGCTGATGAGGAAGTGTTTTATTTAATGAATAATTCTTTAACAACTGTAAGTGTTGGCAAGTTGCTATAGTTACTGTACACGTACTATATAGGGGCCATGCGTACTTAAGAAATTTCACCACTATGGGATGAATGAAGGTTTATCTTATCCTATCTTATCTTATCCTATCCTATCTTATCTTATCTTATCTTATCTTATCCTATCTTATCTTATCCTATCTTATCCTATCTTATCTTATCTTCTCCTATCTTATCTTATCCTATTCTATCCTATCCTATCTTATCTCATCTTATCTTATCCTATCCTATCCTATCCTATCCTATCCTATCCTATCTTATCTTCTCCTATCTTATCTTATCTTATCTTATCCTATCCTATCTTATCTTATCCTATCTTATCTTATCTTATCTTATCCTATCTTATCCTATCCTATCTTATCTTATCCTATCTTATCTTATCCTATCTTATCCTATCCTATCCTATCCTATCTTATCCTATCTTATCTTATCTTATCCTATCTTATCCTATCCTATCCTATCCTATCTTATCTTATCTTATCTTATCTTATCTTATCTTATCTTATCTTATCTTATCTTATCTTATCTCATCTCATCTCATCTCATCTCATCTCATCTCATCTTATCTTATCTTATCTTATCTTATCTTATCCTATCCTATCCTATCTTATCTTATCTTATCTTATCCTATCTTATCCTATCTTATCCTATCTTATCTTATCTTATGCTACTAGCCAAAAGTCTTGGCACCCCTTCCAATTCTATGGTTTTTGTTCATGTTTATCTCTTTCTACACTGTAAAACAATACTGAAGGCGAGTCTCAAAAATACACAATAATCTCCTCTGAACAGTTGATATTGGGATGTTTCTGCTGCTGCTCTGTAAAGCTTCATAACGGCTCCAATCTGAGGTGCTGGTTGTTAATTGGTGATTTCTGAGGCTGATGACTCTAAATGAACTTCTCCTCTGCAGCAGAGCTCAGTTTTGGTCTTGCTTTCCTGGGAAGATCTTTATGAGAGACAGTTTCATCATGGAGCTTGATGGGTTTTAACAACTGATTTAATTAATATCCTTGTGCTATATGTGTTTTTTAATCAGTATTGTTATAGAATATAGAAAATAAATTCAAACTTGTGTCCAAACTTTTGACTGGTACTGTATCACAATGTATCACAATCGATAATGTAGAACACATATGAAGATCTTTGTCTGATACGTGTCCATATCTAACACGTCTGTACGGGACAGCATTAATAAGAGGAGCTGAGACGCTCATTAATGAACTGAAATACACCTCGTGACATCCGCTACATTTCCTAACAGTGCTATGAATATATTAGTGTGTGTGAGTTTGGGATTCCAGTTGAGGATATACCTGGTGAGTGAACGGTGCAGGAACGCGGCAGAGCCGTGAACACACACAGATAGAGTTTCAGATATTTATAACGTGACACGGTTTATGACACACTTACACCAACCGCTTTAATAAGGATTGAAATCACCGGATAATTATAGCTGAGTGTTGACTAAAGGCCTTAACGAGTCATTACTGCTGTGGTCTAAGCTGGGAAGTGGCTCATACCTGCAGAAGGGATGGGATCTCACAACCGCTCTCAAACATAACCATATATACTGCACGTCTGCCCCTATATCCTCATGTACAGATGTGCAGCTACATCTGGCCCTTCATCTCTATATGTATACATATGCCTCTATATGTGAGGGTCAAACAGGTGAAGAGGGAAAAAAAAGAAGAAAAAAAATCAATCTAAATAAAAACCTATGATCTTGGACTTCAGTACTTCTGCTCGCTGCCAGGGGGCGCTGTTGGATTTACAAAACACCAAATGCACCAGTTTGTGTTCCAGGTTTTTTTTTTTTTATGTAATGTTTTTTGTCTTGTGGAGGATAAAACATACACACACACACACACACACACACACACACACACACACACACACTACGAACATAAAATGATCAATATGATTCTGAAAACACTGAAGATACTGACTGTCCTTTAAGTAACACAAGTCAAGGCTTGTCATTTCCACACACACACACACACACACACTTGTGTTTAATAGCAGGACCATGTCAAAACTTTGCTTTTAGCATTTCCCAGTGGAGAGATAAAGAGATAGAGGGATGAGCTCGTCCGACACCTCTGTTAAAAAGCCTCTACTTCCTATCTGAGTTCTTCCTGATAATGGGCAGATAGAGAGACGTAGTGAGAGACGCAGTGAGAGAGAGAGAGACACCAAGAGAGAGACACAGTGAGTGAGACAACTCATCACGACTGCTTTAAATCATCATCTACACCAGAGAGAGAGAGTGAGTTAGAGTGAGTGAGACAGTGAGAGAGTGAGACATAGTGAGAGAGAATGAGAGTGACAGAAAGAGAGTGAGAGAGAGTGAGACAAAGTGAGAGAGAA
>QNUK01000370.1:237500-240000 GCA_013621035.1 Clarias magur
GCAAACTCCATGCCCAGACCCTGAAGACGCAAGGAGACAGTGCTAACCACTTAGCCACTGAGCCTCCATAGACTTACAATATGACTTTAATCAGTTTTAGAGAGCTCTCCAATAGATGCTCTATAGAATTTTTACTCCGTCCCATAAGCCTGCGTTAGGACTCTGTAGAACGTTTGCTTTGGAATGCAGGTTTACAGCATGTTTCTATACGACTCGATAGACTTGCGTTAGGAGGAGTTCGCTTTGAAATACGTGATGTATCCATTTTGCACCCAAAACTCTATAGAATGATTGAATCGAACACAATTTTGGATTCGTTTTCTACATTCTAGAACAATACTGGATTTATTTTTCAAATCTACGAAATGATAACATAGATGACATTCAGTAATTAAGTAACAAGTTGTTATGTTAAAACATTAAGGTCAGCTGTTCTGGAACAGCTCTTACAAGAACAGTATTGCGCCAAGTTCCTTTGCAAAACCCATCAAAAGCTCCGTGATGAAACTGTCTCTCATGAAGACCTTCCCAGGAAAGCGAGACCCAACTAGGGACCACGGACGCCAATAGTGACCCTTCCAATTTTTTTTTTACAACCATGGTAGAACCTCCGGTCAACGTTCACACGCTACGAGCAGTTTGGGAACGCCAACTGGCCCAATCTGCACGTCCTAATCCTGAGTCTGCAGGGCAGAAGTTCATTCCGAGTCGCCAGCCTCAGAAATCACCAATGAACAACCGGCACCTCAGATTAGAGCCGTCATGAGTAGCAGATATCAACATCAAGAGAGACCATAATGCAGAAGGTGTGTCCAAGCTTCTGGACTCTGTAGGACTTTTGCTTCAAGATTCTCAGTTCTGTAGAACTCTATACACGCTGTAATGTGACTCTATAGAATTTCAGCTTCCGTATAAAGGTTTCAAAATGAACGCTCTTTCAAAATGTTCCCCAATTCTACAGAACTTTCAATGCCTGCAATGAGACGCTACAGAAACATTGATGTTCTATTGAATGTTCCTATTGATCTTTCACTTTCCTGATAGGATGTTTCCTTTTAAACGAAATCCGATTAATCGTTTAGAATTCAAATTCGCTCACTTGCTATACAATACCCACGAGAACCTTTCTTGTCCTTACCAGTAATTTTTTTTTTCTTTTTTTTTTTTCAAGTTCATTGTCTTCAATGGATTATAGATCCTCTTTAAAACCCAACACTGTGCAAAATATCATTACAGGCTCATTACCACTGCCCTGCTCAGGTGAGTTCTGTCGCACCCATTCTCGTCCTTTCAAGCTGCATTGTTTACATTGTGCTTGTCATTATCAGATGACTTTGTTGGCAGCGGTTAAGAAGACGTTCAGCCCGAGTGAGTAATTTGAAATGAATGAGGTGGAGATCGAGGAGACGAAGTGCTTTATAAGAAGCTACAGCCGGAGTGGAGCTCTCAGGAGGGTTGCACAAGCTGGTGCTCTCTTTGTGCCAGTCCAAAGCCTGGATAAATAGGCGGGGCTGCATACCGCGTAAACTTTTTGTCCCGACCCATCATTTATAGTATATACTGTAGAAATGTTTTCCTAAAGAACCTGGGTGCTAACGTTCTGTAGGAGTTCCACTAGTTTTTCTATATAAAACTTATATATAAGACTTATTATAAGATAAGATTTTAATGGCTGACTAGCAGCAGGTGGATGGTGTGTATTGATCGTGGATGTGTTTTGTTGCGCAGTGGGACAAGTCTGGGTTCTTACATTACCAGAACGCATGCTGTGTAGACACTCAGTAACCCTGTCGTGTCAGTGCTGGCAGGCGAGCATGCTCTTAATCAATACGAGAGAGAGAGAGAGAGAGAGAGAGAGAGAGAGAGAGATCTGGAACTGTACATTGCATTTAATAACGAACGCATTAATAGATCCTCTACTTCTGTCTGAGCCGCCGTTCTACAAAATGAATCAAGAGCCTCTGACCAATCAGAATCAGCTCGGTGACAGAAGGTATAGCCTAGTATGTACTGTATGTATAGCATAGCCTTGGCTACAGTGGCTTGCAAAAGTATTCATACCCCTTAAACACTTCCACATTTTGTCATGCTGCTATTTAGGTGGCTTCTGAAGGCATGAAGGCATCTGGTTCCACTGGATCTTAGTCAGAGGTGTCAGAGTAAAAAGGGGGGGGGGGTGAATACATATGCACGCCACTCTTTTCAGATTTTTATTCTCCTTTCCATTTTCCTTCCACAATTATGCGCCACTTTGTGGTTGGTCTATAGCATGAAAAGAAAACCCCAGTGAAGTACGTTTTTTTTTTTTTTTTTTCCGTCCGTTGTTGTAACGTGGACAAAATGTGGAAAGGTTCAAGGGGTGTGAATACTTTCGCAAGGCGCCGTAGACAAAAATAGCGAGAACATATTTCTGCGCTTTATTTTTGTTTTTCTGTACCAACAAGAGCCCGTATGATCGCACGCCTAACAGCTTCGTGATCAGTCCTGTGAAGCGCGTTCG
>QNUK01000370.1:245000-267500 GCA_013621035.1 Clarias magur
TAATGTTCTAGTGAAACAAAATATTAGCTAATGTTGTAGCAAAGTAAAGCATTAGCTCACTTCAGGTATAAATCTGAACACGAATACAGATAGCTGTAGTTCTAGCACTGAGCAGATACAGGTGGTGCCACTGCATTATTTATATTATATACCTAATAACAGGTGATTGTGTGATATGAGACGAGGCTCTAGTGTCGAGGTGTCTAGACGTGGCAGCCATGTTGTTCAGCGCTGTGTGCTCGAGCCAGCTCTCGTTTAACAAGCTGTAATTTCCACCTAATTAGTGTTCGGGCCTTTAATTGCAGTTTACTGAGCTACTCGGGTTTATTGGGCTCGTGAATATGTGCGTGCGTATGTGTGTGTGTGTGTGTGTGTGTGTGTGAGAGAGAGAGAGTGCACTGAGGCCTTGTTACGCCCCAGTCTGTGAGTTTTTCCTTCCTCTCGTCTGTTTCGTTGGCAGACAGTGTGGCTCAGCATGATGATGAAAACCAAGTTTCAGCTCACTGCAACGTCCTCGGTTCGCTCCGTGCAGAGACTTTAGTTTAAGATTAGATCCTAAAAATGAAACGTAAGCTTTACTGGTGCGTGCAAATACTATAAACGAGACATAAAACAGAGCCGTGTCCAGTACATCAATAGAGATAGCTGTTGCTTTTCAGTGTAGCACGATTACAACGTGGTGATCAAAGGAAAACACGACGCAGCGGCAATTCTTAAATTCTTAAAAGCAACGGAGCTGATTCTTTTTCTTTCTCCCTCCTACAACCTTTCATCTTTTTTATATTGCTTTCTCTCTCTCTCTCTCTCTCTCTCTCTCTTTTAATCCACTCTTTTCTTTTTCTTTATTTCATTTCTATAGCCTTGCTTTGCTCTGCTCTTTTCTCTTTAAGCCTTGTCGATTCTCAGACATCTTCTCCTTTTCATCGCTCCTCTTCTCTTACTTCCTTTTATTTTACACCTTCTCTTCTATACTTTTTATTGTTTTTCTTCTCCATATTCTCTTTTCCTCCACTTTGCTCTTTTTATTCACTTAGCTTCTCTACAACTCTTTTTTTTCCCTCCTCTGTTCTCTCCTCTGCACTTCATCTCTTTTCTCTCTTAACATTTACTTTTCCTCTCCTCTTTGTTCATTCGGTTCTGTCTATTGTTATACGTCCATCTAATGGGCCTCATTCCACTGCTTCGACTTGGCAGGCAGCCGACCGCAGAAAGATGAGAGAGAGAGAGAGAGAGAGAGAGAGAGGGCATTCGAGTTCGTTTCTCTAAAGAATATCAGTCATCTCGCTCTCCCAGGCACTCACACACACACACACACACACACACACACACGTGGCCTCCTCCCTCCTGAACATTTCTCCTGCCTCTAATACACACACATTAAGCTTGCTGCTCCTCCAGTAAAATAACCGTAGGCGTGTTTGTGCTCCTATAAAGTGCCAGCCACAACAGTAAAGCTGGAGTAAGCGTTGTCATAAAGTTAACAACGACGATGTGTCAAAACCCGGGGAAAAAGCTTTATGACGGCTTCCCGAGTGTTTTCAGATGATGTTTAACAAGATGCCGCACGTGGTGCTGCCGCACAGGTCGGACGTTTCCTCCAGTGGACGGCTGCACAGCGCCTCCATCATCGGCTACTGCAGCAGGCTGGTGTTCTACTGTTCTATAGCTCCAGATGAGTGTATGAGTGGATGTGTTGACACACTCCAGAGGAGTGTATGAGTGTATGAGTGTGTGTGTGTGTGTTCTCATAAATTCCAGGCAACCATAAATCAGGTTGATCTGACCATGAAGATCAAAGATGTGTACGGTTTTATGCTTGATCTCAAACAGTCACAATTCTTTTATCACAATTTTATATGATTAAATGTTAAAACTACGAGCTTCAAGTCAAAGTGGGACTTTTGATTGGCGCAGACTAACAGAACAGTGAACACTCCCTTTATTTCTCTATATAATCCCCTACTACACTAATGCACTTACCCCAGTGTTTCACGAGCGCTTGGACACCATCAAGGTAGAACGTTTTCTTATCGAACTGCAATGCCGACTTCCCAGGAACTTCATTTTCCATACATGTGGAACTGGATTGGAGCGAGTTCCTGTAATGTGCAATTGGTGCTGGTGAGGGATTGTGTCTCGAAACACTGGGATAAGCGCATTAGTGTAGCAGGAGATGACAGTATATAGAGAAATAAAGGCAGTTTTTACCCCCTTGTACATAACTATAATCTCAGAAGTTTGGATAAAACCCTGAATTGGTCGTGGATGTACAGTGAATGCAGCTTACCTTCTGTATGTAGCTACTGTTCATTTGCTAAGACGCGTCTGCACTCGGGCTGTGATCTAGCAAATGAATGAACCAACGATCACATTTCCATTCTCTGTGACATCAGACAGCATCATGTATAATAATAAAAGCTGCATGAACGATGTCAAGTGGAAGAAAAGTGTGAATGAAGACGCTTCCACATCCCCTTTACTGCTGCCAGCGTCACAGGTGTTAGCGTGTGGTCTGATACCAGACGCTTTTTTTTTCTTCACCGCAGGACCAGTGCGTGTCATCATTAACAGGGACGTAGTGTTTTGATATCATGTTAAGAAGCGTAAAGTGAAACTTCCAACTTGATGGTGATTTTTTTTGTTGTTGTTGTTGTTGTTGTTGTTGTTGTTCTTCGTTGAACTGACTGTTTAAATCTGCCTATGTTCATTTGCACAAGTTGCACTCTCGAGCTCGCGGTGTAACACAGAGCCAGTTCAGTGCTTCAAATATGGGAATGTCATACTGTATTAAGTGTAGCAGAACTTTACAGTATTTTAACTGGACGTAACATCTTTTTTCCGAAATGCTGCTCATGCAGCATTGCTTGGAGGAGAACGCTATCCACTCTCTTCTGCATGCGTATTGTAAGCACACGTACAGTTGGCTAGCGTGGCTGTGATTGACAGGAGAGTGAGAGACGATGCCCCGCCCACCCAGGCAGAACAGCCTGATCTTGACCCCTGGTGGTCTTTCTATCAACTATAATTGCTTGGTTCCTGACGAGGCGGTTACTAGGCATAACTGAAACACATCACGCACGTTTATGTGAATAACGATGTTGTTTTTCGCCCCGTTAGCTTCATTTCATATTTGACTTGACAGTTGTGTCCCATCCCTATTTGCCTGTTGCACATCTCAAACAGAATCTGTAAATTATAGCCGCAAAGGCAAAGTGCGCCGCACGGACCTTGCGCTCGGCTAAGAAATGCCTAATGCGCATCGCGTATCACTTGTGACAGATTCAGTGCTGCTTTGCTCATGAGAAACGCGCAGTCCTCACTCTGCATTCATTTTCACACAAATCAGAGCCTGAGACTGCAACTCCACACCAGACGTATAGATCATCTCTGTCTCCGCGTCAGCAGCTGAAGGGTTAACGCCGGCCACTGCCCACATCTGGGAGTCATTTAAGACATTCCATACAGCTTACCACATACGCTTAGACAGTCCGAACCCCACAAAGCCCATTTCACCGTCCGGCGCGCGCTGGAAAAAAAAAAAGAAAAAAAAAAAACGCTTCTCAGAAAGCGCAGCTGAGATAATTAAACAGCGTTCAAGCTTTTTACAGCTCGGCCCCGCAGCCCAAACAGCGTAGCGAGAGCGGTGCGGCATTGTGTGTGCGTGTGAGAGAGACTTAAACTAACATGCTCATCTTTGATGTAGCATGAAGACGCTTAACGGTGCTAAGTCTTTCCCAGGCTGAGATAGGATCTCCACAAGCTGCATGTTCCCAGCTAATTTCTAGCCCCCCAGTCAAGCCCCGTGACCCGTCAAAATCACAACCCGCTCGCGGCCGATTCCGGCGTGCCGAACAAAAGGCTAAGCCGCAATTAAACATGGGCAACAAAGATGGAGTTTGCTCAAGCGAGTGCTCTAAAGCCCCTGTGGAGATCCCTTGACGGACCCCGACATTCCTGCAGAGGTTCTTAATTTGGCCAAAGTCACGCAATCACGAGAAATACCGAGCACTTTGAGATAACCGAGGGTTAGCGTGTTAGCATTACCACACACCGGCTCCTTATTAGCTTCCCATGGGGAAGATCATAGAAATAACACATGAACCACTTCATGCAATTACTTCAGCTGTGGTTGACCGCCAGAGTCACACAATACCGCTGATGAATTAAACATGAGTGTACAACACGGCAGAGAGAAATCCACCCGGTCTCGCTCGCTGTCCTTCTCACACTCCCATTAGTCTACAAAAAGATCAGCAATTAGACTTAATTATTGTCAGTTTTACCAGTTGCTACATGTCTCGGTTTTCTCACGACCTGTCCCGGAATATATATCGCATTTTGTCCTGGGATTTTTATTTTTTTGTTTTGGATCCAACATTTGTCCACTGTAGTGTTCTAGCAGGGCTAATCAGTGTTGCCCGAGACATACTTTTGATACCGCCATCATCAAAGTTTCTTACTCTTTAGTCACTTTAGCTATATGCTAACAACATCAACAATATGTGGTGTCTCACCACGGCTGATGTGAGGAAAACTCTGCGAAGAGTCAACCCTCGTAAAGCTGCTGGACCAGACAACATCCCAGGCAGAGTGCTCAGAGAATGTGCAGAAAAGCTGGCAGATGCTCTCACCGACATCTTCAACATCTCTCTGAGCAGCACCGTCGTTCCCACATGCTTCAAGTCTACCACCATCGTCCCCGTGCCGAAGAAGTCTTCTGTGTCCTGTCTCAATGACTACCGCCCTGTTGCACTCACACCCATCATCATGAAGTGCTTCGAGTGGCTCATCATGAGACATATCAAGACCCTGCTGCCTTCCTCACTGGACCCCCTGCAGTTTGCGTATCGTCCAAACCGTTCGACGGACAACGCCATCTCCACCACACTCCACCTGGCACTGACACACCTGGACAAGGAGGACACTTACGTCAGAATGCTGTACATAGACTTCAGTTCAGCATTCAATACAAGCCTGTTGGGCCTGAACACCTCCCTCTGTAACTGGATCCTGGACTTCCTGACAGAAAGACCTCAGGCAGTGCGGATCGGGAACTGCACCTCCAGGACCACCACACTGAGTACTGGGGCCCCCCAGGGCTGCGTGCTCAGTCCCCTGCTGTTCACGCTGCTGACATGATTGTGTAGCGACACACAGCTCCAATCATATCATCAAGTTCGCTGATGACACGACCGTGGTGGGTCTCATCGGCAAGAACGACGAGTCGGCGTACAGAGAGGAAGTGCAGAGGCTAATGGACTGGTGTACAGACAACAACCTGTCTCTGAACGTCGATAAGACAAAAGAGATGATTGTTGACTTCAGGAGGACACGGAGCGAACACTCTCCGCTCAGCATCGACGGCTCTTCTGTGGAGATCGTCAAGAGCACGAAATTCCTGGGCGTCCACCTGGAGGAGAACCTCACCTGGTCCCTCAACACCAGCTCTCTGCATAAGAAAGCCCAACAACGTCTTTTCTTCCTGAGAAGGCTGAGAAAGGCACAGCTTCCACCACCGATCCTCACCACCTTCTATAGAGGAACCATCGAGAGCATCCTGAGCAGCTGCATCACTGTCTGGTTTGGGAATTGTACCATGTCCGACCGCAAGACCCTACAGCGGATAGTGAGGACAGCTGAGAAGATCATCGGGGTCTCTCTCCCCTCTATCGAAGACATTTACACCACACGCCTCATCCGCAAAGCCACCAGCATTGTGGCTGACGGGACACATCCATCACACACACTCTTCACCCTCCTGCCATTTGGAAAAAGGTACCGAAGCATTCGGGCCTCACGTCCAGACTATGTAACAGTTTTTTGCACAATATTTTTTTTGCACAATTTTTTATTTCACTTTGCAATTTGCACAACAATATTTTTTGAACACAATGTCAATTGTTTACTTGCTGCTCTCTCCACTACCTCAACCCGTACCTTATCACTAAAAAGGGATTTCTTAACTGTAACGTGTTACGTTGTTGTGTTGTTGTCATGTAGCTCTTCGTTCGCACATTTGCACGTGCACTTTGTTGTCTGTTGTCTTTGTTGTCTCTTTTCCGTATAGAAATTGATAGTTTTTTAGGTTAACTTAAAAATGTGAAAATCTGCGTTGTTAAATTTACGTTGTGTTGTTTATTTATGTCGTTGCATGTATGTAGCACCTCGGTCCTGGAGGAACGTTGTTTCGTTTCACTGCGTACTGAACTGTAGATGGTTGAAATGACAATAAAAGCCGACTTGACTTGAATATTATAAAATGTTCTATTTTTACTGTTAACCATCGTTTGCTATCGTTACATGCGTGCATAAAGACATTTTGGGCAATATAACACTCGGCAGGAAGCAGAAGAGACGACTGGGACGTTCGTAAAAATGCTAGTCCAGTTAGCCTGCTTTGCTAATTTCCTAACGTAGCGTGTGGAAAGAAGCGGAAGCAGGAAACAATGCAAATTAAACTCGGACATGTTTTAAACAACAGAGGTGTGTGTGTGTGTGTGTGTGTGTGTAAACCCGACAGTGGGATGTAGGCCCCTTTTTATTTTTTCATGCCACGCCCAAAAATAGGATTAGAATGAGGGGGAAACTTATAAAGTGGGGAATAAACTTCCACAGAGGCTCATGAGTCCCTAAACACTCTGTTCTGGACCTAATGGCTCGTATCATCATTTATTTAAAAAGGTTTCAATAATTTACTTCCATACAGAACCTCTAACACCCAATCTGATCAAACCGAGCTCTTTCTCTGGTGTGGAGGAAACAGTTTCCCAAACCGTTAGGACTGTAAACACGTCGCCACACGTCAGTTCCTCTGCCATCGCCGCTTTCTCACACCTGCGTGAATTTCGACACTAAAACCCGGCATTATGTCTTGTAAGTGTAAAGTGTGAAAGACCTCCATGTGACTAACAGATACAGCTACACACCACCGTCACACTCACTCTATCAATGCGCAGTGTGTGTGTGTGTGTGTGTGTGTGTGTGTGTGTGTGTTTCCCCTGTGGGTTTCCCTGCTCTGTGCATCTGATCTGATTCTTTTTATTCTTTATTTTTACTCTATTTTATTATTAAGTTCCTCTCTATTGTACACACTACAGGAACAATAAAAAAAAAAAAAAAAACTAAACATTTCTCTTTGATTACAACATCAACAATAATAATAATTAAATAACATTTTTATTAATATTACAGGAAAATATGAACTATATAATTGTCATTATGTACAGATTATATATTGAAAAAAAAAGAAAGAAAATAATATAAATACCAAAACAATTACAGAAATAACAACTATAATATATTTAAATAATCAGATTTTTCTCATCTTATTATTGTAATGTTTAATCTTCCTCTTCTTCTTCTTCTTAGTATTATTATAGTAACACTGTGCTATATTCATACAAATGCTGGTTCATTGTGTTAGTAACATTTGACTGTAGTAACTAATATATTATAAAATAATATTAAATGAATAATTATATACACTGATCGGCGATAAGATTAAAACCATTAACCACCCAGGTTTTGGGTTTCCCTTATGGGCAGCTCTGGCGCCTCGGGCGTGGCTCTGCGAGACTTCTGAGGTGTGCTGTGGTGTCTGGCAGCGGATCCTTTTGGTGCTGTGGGTTGCAGGGCGGGGCCTCTATGGACCGGACTTGTTTGTCCTGTGCATCCCATCGGTGTCCGATCGAATTGGGATCTCAGGAGTTTAGAGGCTGGTCCTGGTCGCTGGTCCTGGGCTCTTTGCCTGCTGGACCTCATGTGCAGTGGGTTGTGGTATACTGGTTGATTTGGTGCCTTTCTATTGTGGCCAGAATTGACCTTTCTCAGTGATTTGTGCTGCATTGGCTTTTCTGTGGGATCAGACTGGGTGGTTTTTATTTCGTTCTACATTCTTAAACAAAATGTGCAATAATCTCCTCTGAACACTTGATATTGAGATGTTTATCTGCTCCTTCTGCTCTGTAAAGCTTCATAACGGCTCGAATCTGAGGTGCTGCTTGTTAATTGGTGATTTCTGAGGCTGGTGACTCTAAATGAACGTCTCCTCTGCAGCAGTAAGTTTTGGTTTTGCTTTCCTGGGAAGGTCTTCATGAGAGACAGTTTCATCATGGAGCTTGATGGGGTTTACAAACACACTCGACACACAATACTGTCCTTGTAAAAGCTGTTGCAGAATTCATGCACAGATTCCCTGTGCTCGGTGGGTTTCCTCAAAGAACTGCAGATTGGCTAATTGTCGTTCCCAAATTGCCCATGGTGTGTGAATGTGTGTGTGAATGAGTGTGTCTGTGCCCTGCGATGGATTGGCACCCTGTCCAGGGTGTACCCCGCCCCGTGCCCTAAGTCTCGGTAGATAAAGATAAGATAAAGCGGTAAAGACAATGAGTGAGTTTTGTTTCAGTTTATACATTTAAATTATTTTAGTTTATAATCTTATCTTTTAGTTTTGTCTCAAGATTTATACCGTAATATAGCAACGTTATATTATTTATCTTTCACTTTATATAGTTTTGACTTATTTGCAGATGAGAATAATAGCAGTTTCTTCTTCTTCTTATGTTTCTATTAGTTTTAAATTTTATTTTACCCTTTGCTTTATATAATTTTGACTCAAATTAGAATAATATCAGTATATTATTATTATTATTATTATGATTATTATTAAAGTTGCTATTATTTTGTAAATATTATTTAACTTTTTACTTTATATAGATTTGTGTCAAACTACAATTTGCAGATAAAAATAACGGAAGATGTTATTATTATTATTAATATTATCATTATCAAGACCCTTGACCTGAAATGACTCGGTGGGCGGGGCCTGCGGTGGTGTGGGCGGGGCCTTGTGGGGGTTCCACCAGTGGTCACGTGACCGCGATGGCCGCCGCTGTGCTCGCAGGCTGTGAGCTCGCGCTCCGCTCCGGTCGCGTGCAGCAGTGGGTTCGGCGCCGCGCCTGATTCGGTCACGCACCGAGCGCGCGCGCTCTCTCTCTCTCTCTCGAGCCTCCGCGTGAAATAAACGGAGCGTCTCGCGCACTGCGGAGCAGCAGAGTGTACCGGACCCGTACCGGAGAGGGGAGAGATTACCGGGGCATTCGGACCGACAACTTGGGAGAGGGAGCGACGCGCGCGCAGAGGAGGCGGAGCCAACAGGTAATCATCCTTACAGTTACAGTGTGGTACTGTGTGATCACACACACACACACACACACAGGCGCGCGCACAAACACACACACACACACACACACACACACACTAGCCCATGCACGATTCCTGTTCCGTGTACTTCTCCTCTATAGCGCGTGCGTCATTACTGAAATGCTGTTTGCTTTTGTTTTTTGTTTGATCTTTATTTCTAAAGTGTGCATGCTGGAGATCAGCAACAGGGTTGCCAGATTGTGCAGAATTCCGTGTTAGAATGGGTTCCCAATCTGCATAATGGAATGGATAGTCGGAAAAGAATGGAGAGAGTGTATTTTTCCAGACTGAGAGTTTCTCCAACATTAGTGTTTCCCTCATGTTGGCTGTTTTATAACATTTAGGCAACATTGTCTGAGTCATTATGCACCATGTGGATGTTGGGTAAGAAATAGCACATGGGTGGTGCTGTTGTGTGTGTGTGTGTATGTCTGTTTCATGAGACACGAGAGCTGCGTCCCTGAGGAAAGAGCTATCCACCCACTTCCACATGCATGAGTTCACAGACACCTGGTGTCACTGTGATTGACAGGTGACTATGCCCCTCCTACTATGAAAGCATCGCTCTGCTCGGAGGTTCTGCACACCAAGACAAGACAAGATCAGGGAAGGATGCATTGGGCATTTTGTAAGGAAGGCAGGGCTGGAAAATCAGCTTCAAGAGGTCGCGTGAACGAGACGTACAGTTGGCAGTAAAGTAACCAACCTACTGGATCCCAAATGCCATTAAACAACATAAAGAAGAACAAAGGTTCTGCACACGTGTCAAAATACGCTACCTGATAAATTTGACCATAAAAAAAAATCTTGTTTTTTCATTGCAAGGGTTTGGCTTTTAAGGATGCAAACATTTCAGTTGTTGTTGCACAACATTGGATGATAATGGTGCGATGAAGAAAGTTGTAGAAAATGTTTTTGAATTTTTTTTTGTAACTATACCGGTTTGCTCTACAGTAGCGCGCTTTGACAAGGCAGCACAGTGTGTCAGAAATTTGCTCATGAATGGTTGTGGCATCGTCCGAATTTGAATTTCGATGCCTGGATGATGCAGGAACAGAACTTTTGCATTATTTTTAGGATTTTAGATTTCCATTTAATGTTATGAATCATTCAAGGAACTACAGTAGTTCTCATGTACATGACATAACCAGTTGCTCTGCTGTTCTCGCTCAGAGATGATAGGATAAAATACGCCTTTTATACATAATATTTTATTACTTTACTGATTATCAACTTCACCATATCAACAAATTCCTTTCTTTCTATGAAAAAAAAAAAAACTTTTAAAAATGTATCTTGGAGTGTCTGCGATCCAAATTGTTGTGTTGTTGCTATGGAAACATTAGCCTATCTGATCAGAGAACTGAACAGCGCAGGGGTGTCAATTTTTTTGTACGGAAACTTTCCTGGAAAAACCAAAAGGGAACAATAAACATGAATGTTTCTGGGACTAAAGGCAACCGAAGACAGACTTATAACCGCGGTTTCATCTTACCCTGTCATACGCCGCCTTTTTAAAATACTGGTTGAGACAATAGGAATAATAATAATAATAATAAAAAAAAAAAAAACACCTTTATTCTAACTCTGGGCCAACTCCATAACGAAGCCGAGCACGTCGGTGGAACCGGTTACCTCGTTATTGAATTTGTGTTTAACTCGTTAGCTTTAGGAGATATTTATAGCTGCTTGTTGTCTTTCTTTGGTCAGGGCCACGCCCACGGGAGCCATGAATGACTTTGCGTGCTAGGGATAATCCTGTCCTGGCTGTTATTCAGTAGATTAATAGCCTCATTGATCGTCTGGCTGAATGAAGTGTATGTGTCGTGCGTCATGCGTTTGAGGTCTAGGACAAAAGCGCAGCAGTTAAAAGGGAAGTTCCCCCGGGCCTGATGGCGCTCGTAGAGGAATGAGTGCATCATTGGAAGTTTGCTTCCTCAAAACACTTCTGCATGCCTGTCTGCGACGGCGTCGGCCCCTCGCGAGAGTTCCGATTGCGACGTCTGTCACGGAGACGCCGCTCGTCTTACTCTCGTTTTAAATAGCGAGGGAACGCTGCATTCTCTGTGCATTTTTTTTCTTTCTTTCTTTCGTACTTTTGGAGGACGTGACAGGCTGAATATTCGCCAATGTGTGCATTTCTCGTACACAGACACACACTCTCACATACGCACTTTGCTTCGCAATCTGATAAGACTCTTGTGGAAACTGAGTGTGTGAGGTGAATGGAAAGTTGTTAAAATGTCATCCAAGTACTTATTTTAGTGCGCGCGCGTGTGTGTGTGTGTGTGTGTGTGTGTGTGTGTGTGTGTGTGTGTGTGTGTGTGTTTGAGTTTGAGCTGTGCATCTCAGCACTTCTAGAATCTTGCTCGAGCCAGAGTAAGGCTGAAGTCGTCTCTCCTCTTTCTATACGTATATGACTGAATACAGTGATGCACACGCGCGGTTAAACTCTGGAATTCCGTTAAAGAAGCTCTTGAGTCATCTTAATAAACGCCTGCCGCGCATACTTGATTTCAAGTCGCACATGTGTGCCCCGTGTTTGTATATATATATATATATATATATATATATATATATACACACACACCAGATTGACATTTGAACGGTGCAAGTTACCTCAAGGAGTTCCTGGGAGGCCGGCGTTTCAGACTTGAATTGAAGCAGGCAATACCACCATCACGACTGCATTGTCCTGAGGGAACTTTCTACCTTGATGGTATCCAAACGCTAGTGACATGAGTGCTGTTATTCTGCACAATCAAGAACACTCTTCGTAGGTACCTTTAATGCTGGGGAGATGTAGCTTGTAACTTTGTAGCTCGTGTTGGCTAGCTAGGCAGTGAACTGAAACATGCTTGTTTTTTTTTTGTTTTTTTTTTGTGGATTTTTCCCCGATTTTCTCCCTAATTTAGTCGTGTCCAATTCCTCCCCGTCACTAGGGGGCACTCCCACATTAAGGCTACTACTACCACTCAGCCGGGAGGGCTGAAGACTATCACGTGTTTCCTCCGAACCACGTGACGCCAGCCTACCGCATCTTTTCGAACTGCTCGCTCGCGCACCGTTGGGGGCGGCGTAACACACTCGGAGGACGGCGCTATCCGCTCCCTCCGCTGCGCGAGCTCACAGACGCCCCTGACTGGCTGTAGAGCCGTGATTAATGTGGGAGCACTAAGTACCTCTCATCCCTCCCCTCTGAGAGAGCTCGGCCAATCAGCTCTCTCTAGACCTCCGGCTGCGAGAGGTTACAGCACCACCCGGGAATCGAACTAGGGCGAGTGCTTTAACCACTGCGCCACTCGGAGGCCCTAACATGCTTGTTTTTGGGGTAGCAGGCGATTATATCGAGAAATACTCTCATAACTGAGCAAGTCCCGGTTTGACTTGAACACCATATTCAAGAGATCTACAAGCGTACGTCTGTGACAACAAACGGTTAATCCGCTCATCTCGATGATCGTACCAACATGGTGGCAGGCTCCGCCCCCTGGCTCCAGGTGTGTGTCTGGGCAGAAGTGACCCGATGTCCTGCTGTTACACCTCCACGGCTTTGAGGATCGATATCTGATCGGTCGCTTCCACACGAGAGTGTGCTGACCAACCGAAATGTAAAAAAGTGACATTAAATGGCGAACATGGTTTTTTTTTTTTCTTTTTTTTTTAACGAAAAAGTATTTTTTTCCTCTTTAAGAAACACTGAAAACAGAAGAGGACTGTTCAGATGAGTTCGTGTTCAGATCCTTTTTCAGCGGCTTGAATAAAAACAGCGCTTTAAATGGGCACGGATCAGCGTAGACGCCTCAGCCGTCTGTGTTTTGGCGAGTACGTAGAAAGCTCACGTGGAAACCCGGACCTTTAAAGGAGAAAAAGTTCAAGCCGTTCAATCGGTTGCAGAGATTTGTTTTCTTTTTTTTTTCTTTCTTTTAGCCAAAAGATGTCGGAGATCCAGAGCGATGTGCATGTGTTCAGTGTTTGAGTTACGCTCCTTTAGTTCTGCGCTCGAGTTCTATAATAAAAACACACTGACCTCATCGCTCCACTCCTCTCCTCCGTCCTCCTCGAGGGAGCAAGAACAAGAGAGAGAGAGAGAGAGAGAGAGAGGATGAAGATAAGAGCGCGGAGTCCCTGGTGCATTGTGGGTAGGGAAAATGGAATTTGCTAGTTTCCTCTTCATGGTTTACGTGGAGGTTTTAATTGTTAATAATTTCTGCCTTACATGCATGTACTCTCTCTCTCAGACACACACACACACACACACATACACACACACACACACACACACACGGAACGGCCTCGGGCAGGACAGGTTGTGTACATGTCGTTTTAGCGCTGTGATGCGAATGCAGACGGATGCTGCGACCTCTGAAGCGTTGTGATTGGCTCCTTGTGGTCACATGATTCTTCAAAGATCGGAATAAACACCTGTGGTGTGCCGTGATGAAGCGCTGCTGCAGTGCAGTCCGTGCGTTCCTTCAGTCCCTCAGGTTTTATTCGTCTTTTCCTGCAGTGCATCTCGCAGTCTTTCACGTTACTCCTGTCGCGTAAAACTCCTCTGTCCTGGAGATGGCGCTCAACCTAAACGTACAACCTTACCTCCGACCATTACAAAGCGCTGATGCTGGAGACTCCTTTCCGTAATGTTTCGATAACAACTCCACATGGGAAACCGTTACTATGGCAACGATAACATATCGTGTTAATGTTAATGTTTTTATTGCAAAAATTTATGGAAAAAATCGCTCATATAAATATGTAACTAGCCCGTTAGGAAAAAATTCTTATATTTGTATATCTGATTGATCTTATTCAGCAATCTTTATTGTATTATCTGATTATATTTGTTTCTCTCTCTATTGATTCATCTGTCTGTCTATCTGTCTTCATCTGTCTTTGTCTGTCTTTTTAGTACCTGTCTGTCCTTCTCCTATCTGTCTTGCTATTCTACATGTCTGCATTTATGTATCTTTGTGTGTCTGTCTGTCTTTAGGATGTGTCTGTCTAACTGCCTGTCTCTCTGTCCAACTGTTTGTGTGCTGGATTTGCCTATATGCCTATATTTGCCTGTCTGTCTGTTTACAGGGTCTCCCCGTCTATCTGTCTGCGAGCACAATTTTCATGTATGTCTATCTATCTATCTGTCTGTCTGTCTACAAGATCAGTCTGTCTGCAGGATCTGCCTGTCTGTCTGTCTGTCTGTCTGTCTGTCTTTCTGTCTGTGTATCTCTGGAATCTGTCTGCCTGTCTATCTGTCTACAGGATAGATCTGTCTGTCTGCAGGATCTGCCTACCTGTCTGTCTGTGTGTCTCTGGAATCTGTCTGTCTGTCTGTCTGTCTGTCTACAGGGACTCCTCGACTATCGGACTACCTATCTGTCTGTGAGAAGAATTTTCATGTCTGTCTACAGGATCAGTCTGTCTGTCTGCAGGATCTGCCTGTCTGCAGGATCTGCCTGTCTGTCTGTTTGTCTGTCTGTCTGTCTGTCTGTCTGACTGCCTGCTTGCCTGTCTGTCTACAGGATAGATCTGTCTGTCTGCAGGATCTGCCTGCCTGTCTGTCTGTGTGTCTCTGGAATCTGTCTGTCTCTCTGTCTGTCTGTCTGTCTGTCTACAGGGTCTCCTCGTCTATCTGACTACCTATCTGTCTGTGAGAAGAATTTTCATGTCTGTCTACAGGATCAGTCTGTCTGTCTGCAGGATCTGCCTGTCTGCCTGTCTGTGTGTCTGTCTGCCTGTCTGTCTGCCTGTCTACAGGATAGATCTGTCTGTCTGCAGGATCTGCCTGCCTGTCTGTCTGTGTGTCTCTGGAATCTGTCTGTCTCTCTGGAATCTGTCTGTCTCTCTGTCTGTCTCTCTGTCTGTCTCTCTGTCTGTCTCTCTGTCTGTCTCTCTGTCTGTCTGTCTACAGGGTCTCCTTGTCTATCTGACTACCTATCTCTCTGTGAGAAGAATTTTCATGTCTGTCTACAGGATCTGCCTGTCTGCCTGTCTGTCTGTCTGTCTGCTTGTCTGTCTGTCTGCTTGTCTGTTTCTCTCTGATTGTCTACAGCTTCTGTCTGTATGTCTCTGCAGTAAGTCTTAATTTGTCGGTTTAAGAATTTAAGTAATAAATAGACAAAAATTTTTTTTGACCTTCTAAGAAAACAGAGTGCATTATTAAATAAATTCACTATACACATTTAAAAGCGAAATGTTGGTTTTAAAATATGCCTGACAAACCTGGCAGCATTGCCCAAAGTTAATTCATGCAAATTTATGTAAAGTGTGTAAACCTCCGCTGATCTCCATTTTTCAAACTTGCTGTCCTGTGTAAACTCGACTCTGATTAAAAAGTCGTCAGTGCCACTTTACGTCTCCTCTTTAATCGCAGACCCTCGTACTGTTTGTTCGCGTCTCTTTTTTCCCCACCTCTGTGTCAGACATTTTTCCTTCCTCATCTATTATAATAAGCCATTAGTCATGTGAGTTTAAGAAACATTCCTAAAAGATTTGCATTATAAAAAAAAAAAACCCTCCAAGTTATTAATAAACATTTTATATATATGTAATTTATATTTTGAGTCATTAAAATGTGTGAGTCTTATTTGTGAGACAAATAATAACAAATTGACCGAGGTCAATTATATTTTGTTCGATTGTTCCTGTAGTGCTGTAATTTGTTATCTTTATTTTTCAGTTCTGCCATTTAATCTGAATTTGAAACACGCGTGGTGAATTTTGTACTAATATTGAGTGAAAAAATGTCGTATTTAAGGTCAGGGTGCAGATGTGCGAATGGAGAATAAATCTAAATCTGTAAAGCTCATGCGTAATTACTTTATCTTTCATTCTTTTTTTAAAATCGTCACACGATGATCGAGTTCGAAGCCTGCGTCGCGATCGCGTGTGTAAACCCGATAATATACACCGAGCGCCACCGCACTCTCGCCTCAGACGTGATTTACAGCCTCTCAGCATGCGCTGTATTTATTTATTTATTTTTTTAACCGATCTCTCTGCGATATTGGAACGTCAGGCCGGGCAATCCGTCACGGGTTTGAAAGCAACGACTGTGCAGAAGCACCGCAGGCAGGGACGTGACATGGAGGACTCGCTCTGCCTCTGACTCACCAAATCCAGGAAGGGCTAATTGTGTAATCACAAAAAGAAAATTGACCGCCTTGTTTTTTTGCCACGGCCGCTCGGAGGCGGACGTGATGAAACTTAGCTGTTTGGGTGGAAAGTGGAACGAGTGAACGATCGATACAAGGATGCTTCGGTGTTATGAAGTGTGCAGTAATTAAGGAGTGTGTTAGATCAGCTCTGTTGGAGCGAAAGAAAAGTGCACCTCACCAGAACATGACTGATGAGCTGGCTCGATAAGGAAACTCTGACAGTAGGGCAGGTTTGTTTTAATGTGCCGGTTCTAATGCCATATTGTTTCCATAGCAACATGGATCGTTCCTCTACAGTCAATGCTTCGCATGGACATTTTGGATTGTGGTGTTAGGGGAATAAAACGCTTCAGGTTGTGATATATAAAGAATTAAATGATTCAGGTTGTAGTATAAAGGGAATAAAACGCTTCCTTATGGTATAAAATGAATAAAAGGTTGTGGTGTTGGAGGAATAAAACGCTTCAGGTTGTGGTGTAAAAGGAATAAAACGCTTCAGGTTGTGGTTTAAAAGGTATAAAAGGTATTAAATGATTCAGGTTGTAGTATAAAGGGAATAAAACACTTCCTTATGGTATAAAATTAATAAAAGGTTGTGGTGTTGGAGGAATAAAACATTTCAGGTTGTGGTGTAAACGGAATAAAATGCTTCAGGTTGTGGTGTAAACAGAATAAAACGCTTCAGGTTGTGGTTTAAAAGGAAGAAAACGCTTCAGGTTGTGGTGTTGGAGGAATAAAACGCTTCAGGTTGTGGTGTAAACGGAATAAACCACTTCAGGTTGTGGTGTTGGAGGAATAAAACGCTTCAGGTTGTGGTGTAAAAGGAATAAAACGCTTGTTGCGTAAAAGGAATAAAACGCTTCAGGTTGTGGTTTAAAAGGTATAAAAGGAATTAAATGGTTCAGGTTGTAGTATAAAGGGAATAAAACACTTCCTTATGGTATAAAATGAACAAAAGGTTGTGGTGTTGGAGGAATAAAATGCTTCAGGTTGTGGTGTAAAAGGAATAAAACACTCCAGGTTGTAGTGTTGGAGGAATAAAATGCTTCAGGTTGTGGTGTAAAAGGAATAAAACACTCCAGGTTGTAGTGTTGGAGGAATAAAATGCTTCAGGTTGTGGTGTAAAAGGAATAAAACGCTTCAGGTTGTGGTGTTGGAGGAAAAAAAAGCTTTAGGTTTTGGTATAAATGGAATAAAACACTCGAGGTTGTGGTGTAGGAGGAATAAAACACTCGAGGTTGTGGTGTAGGAGGAATAAAACACTCCAGGTTGTGGTGTTGGAGGAATAAAACACTTCAGGTTGTGGTGTTGGAGGAATAAAACACTTCAGGTTGTGGTGTTGGAGGAATAAAACACTTCAGGTTGTGGTGTTGGAGGAATAAAACACTTCAGGTTGTGGTGTTGGAGGAATAAAACACTTCAGGTTGTGGTGTTGGAGGAATAAAACACTTCAGGTTGTGGTGTAAAAGGAGTAAAACGCTTCAGGTTGTGGTGTTGGAGGAATAAAACACTTCAGGTTGTGGTGTAAAAGGAAGAAAACGCTTCAGGTTGTGGTGTTGGAGGAATAAAACACTTCAGGTTGTGGTGTTGGAGGAATAAAACACTTCAGGTTGTGGTGTTGGAGGAATAAAACACTTCAGGTTGTGGTGTAAAAGGAGTAAAACGCTTCAGGTTGTGGTGTTGGAGGAATAAAACACTTCAGGTTGTGGTGTAAAAGGAGTAAAACGCTTCAGGTTGTGGTGTTGGAGGAATAAAACACTTCAGGTTGTGGTGTTGGAGGAATAAAACGCTTCAGGTTGTGGTGTAAAAGGAAGAAAACGCTTCAGGTTGTGGTGTTGGAGGAATAAAACACTTCAGGTTGTGGTGTTGGAGGAATAAAACACTTCAGGTTGTGGTGTTGGAGGAATAAAACACTTCAGGTTGTGGTGTTGGAGGAATAAAACACTTCAGGTTGTGGTGTAAACGGAATAAAACGCTTCAGGTTGTGGTGTAAACGGAATAAAACGCTTCAGGTTGTGGTGTAAACGGAATAAAACACTTCAGGTTGTGGTGTAAACGGAATAAAATGCTTCAGGTTGTGGTGTAAACGGAATAAAACACTTCAGGTTGTGGTGTAAACGGAATAAAATGCTTCAGGTTGTGGTGTAAACGGAATAAAATGCTTCAGGTTGTGGTGTAAACGGAATAAAATGCTTCAGGTTGTGGTGTAAACGGAATAAAACACTTCAGGTTGTGGTGTAAACGGAATAAAATGCTTCAGGTTGTGGTGTAAACGGAATAAAACACTTCAGGTTGTGGTGTAAACGGAATAAAATGCTTCAGGTTGTGGTGTAAACGGAATAAAATGCTTCAGGTTGTGGTTTAAAAGGAAGAAAACGCTTCAGGTTGTGGTGTTGGAGGAATAAAACGCTTCAGGTTGTGGTGTAAACGGAATAAAATGCTTCAGGTTGTGGTGTAAACGGAATAAAACGCTTCAGGTTGTGGTGTTGGAGGAATAAAACGCTTCAGGTTGTGGTTTAAAAGGTATAAAAGGAATAAAACGCTTCCTTATGGTATAAAGTGAATAAAAGGTTGTGGTGTTGGAGGAATAAAACACTTTAGGTTTTGGTATAAATGGAATAAACCACTTCAGGTTGTGGTGTAGGAGGAATCAAATAGTTCACTTCACAACTGTTTTACAGAAATGAAAATGATTGTGAGTGTATGTAATATTTTCAGTGCAGTTACATCTCTCCAGTCCTCTGGCTAATATTTCCGCTTTGAAGATAAAATCAATGCAGTATGGACAACCGGAGGAACACAAATGATCAGATTTCACTTTAACATGACTATAGATTTAGAATTGCCATTTCATATGTGTACAATTATTATTATTTTTATTAACGAGCAAAACTGTCTTTTTTGACAAATTTCGCATCAGCTTTTACCTCAGAGCGATTCGAGACGTGTTCTCTGTCTCTGCTGGTGTTAGGAAGACCTTTAGACGTTTCTGGTGACTCAGGAAATCCTAAAGGGCAGCGGCCCAGACAGGAAGTGGTGCCATTGCGTTGGCACCGGAACAGGAAGTGGCTCCATGGAGATGTCGTGTTGAAAAGAGCAAAAACACACTGCCGGCTTCTGTCCGAGCAGAGACTTCCGCTCAGGGGCCCGAGAGTCGCCTATCCTTTCTTACTGGCCCTGTGCGTGCGTGTGTGTGCGTGTGTGTGCGTGTGTGTGCGTGCGTGTGCGTGCGTGTGCGTGTGTGTGCGTGTGCGTGCGTGTGCGTGCGTGCGTGTGCGTGTGCGTGTGCGTGTGCGTGCGCGTGCGTGTGCGTGCGTGCGCGTGCGTGCGTGTGCGTGTGCGTGCGTGTGTGTGCGTGCGTGTGTGTGCGTGCGTGTGTGTGTGTGCGTGCGTGTGTGTGCGTGCGTGTGTGTGTCATCATTGAGTGTTGTCCAGTATTGTCTAACAGTGTATTATGGTCAGGTCATTTAGTGTTTTTGCCTGATGCCTGATGTCGGTGTTATAGAAAATAAACTGCTAATTTATACCTTAATTAAAAAAATAACTAAAATTAATGTTAAAAAAAAAATTTTGTTGTTTTTTTTTAATTCTTTGCAACGATATTTATTATTCTCTTGAATGTTGCCAATAATTTTGGTGTAGACAAAGGGGAGTGCGTGTGGCTGGTTCTGCTTCCATTTCGTCACCTTTCTCCCTGTTCACTCATATATCTAATGTGATCACACACACACACACACACACACACACACACACACACACACACATTGACACACATTTGTGAAAGCATGGAAAGTTCTCCACTCGGTGCTGTTTACAGAAACCTGCTTTGGCTGCTTTCTCTGGCACACAGGAGTGTGTGAATTATGCCAACTTAAAACGTAGGCGGTGTGTGTGTGTGTGTGTGTGTGTGTGTGTGTGTGTGTGTGTGTGTGTGTGAAAGGCTTTGATGCACATGACTTCAAAGTACTGTCCTGTCAGTGTAACTTGTTAATCACACCTAAATGTGGGAGGCGTGGCCACTGGATCTGTCACTCAACAAAGGGGTTGTGGTTATGAATATATTAGTCTTAAAAGCCACGCCTCCTTTACTGTATCTGTCAGATTTAGAAAAGAAGGCGTGGCTTCTGCATCAGTCAGTCTTAGTAAATTGGGCGTGTCTGTGAGTCTTCTTAAATGGGGCATGGCCTCTGTATTAATCAGTTATCGGAAGGTGTGGTGAGGTGTGGCTTCTGTACCTGTCAGTCTCAGAAAAGGGGGCGTGGTTTACGTGATAATCAGTTCTTGGAAAGAGGTGTGGCTTATCGATCTGTTAGTCTTAAAAGCCGTGCCTCCTTCACTGTATCTGTCAGTCTTAGGAAAGGAGGCGTGGCTTCTGTATCTGTCTGTCTTAGTGAAGGAGGCGTGGCTTGTGTATCCTTCAGTGCCGTGACATCGGATCAGCCTGCATCACTCTGGGAGACCTGCGATCTCGTGCTTTTCTCTCGTCAGAGTGAAGCCTCGTGTCGATTTGTCCTGAAGCCATGAGTCACCCAGCGTACTGTTGAGGGAAGTTCTAAGGGTGTGTGTGTGTGTGTGTGGTACATCTATTCATCCAGGCAGTGTGTGTCAGGAGCTTTGTGTAAAAGCCTCCATGTGACTGTGGCAGAGATGTTAAGCTGTGGGTGTGTGTAAGTTTGTCCACCCTTGTTTGCAGAAGTGAAAATAAATCAACCTTTTTTAAACGAGCTTTCTATTACGGCATAATCCATCAGCTGTTTCGTTTCTTCTCCTGTTTCTTGTTAAAGTTCGAATCAAAATATCACCGAAACCAGTGCAGACGAAGCAGAACTGCGGCCCCGCTGGCTCCATGTCCGCAAACCTCAACGTCGTTCTGAGATGCATCGTGTTGTCAAAATAGCTTTAAAGTCAGGAAGTTCGGTTTGGCTCGCAACGCTGAAATTATTTGTAGTGGGGTTTTTTTTCTTTTCTTCGGGGCTTCGTAGGTGGTTCATGCCTTTTCATAATGGATCCACAGAGGCCAGTTAGGGAGGATGAAGTGATGTGAGGCTCGGCCCTAGACCGCTCACTCTGCGCTTATTGTTGGCCGGCTGTGCTGAGATAGATGACGTGAAACTTTGGCATTAAATGTTAATAAGAGGAAAGTTCGTGAGAAGGAATCGCAACGGGGTGATCGACACTAGGTCTCTGTCAACAGGTGAACAGGAAGGAAAACTGGTCGCCGTTTATACGGATCATGATCAAAAATGCGTAGCAGCGCTTAAGTAATTGCTCAGGAGAAATCTTAGCGGTTCTTGACAAGTCTTAACAATTCCTAGAAAACCGTGAAAGTTCTTAGACAGTTCGGCACGGTTCTTAACAGAGTCGGAAGTACATCGTAAGTTATTCGAGAGTACATGGTAACACTACCTAGCTAAAGAGCTAAATTTGTCAGCAGTGAAGGCATGTGAATTCCCAGAGTCAAGCGACCAAGAATTTCAATTCTGAGCTCTCGGAAACAGATATGTGAAACAAATGTGGGAAAAGCCCCTAAGTAAGAATGTTTTGGCCTAGCTAGCTGACTAAGTAGGCCTTGTTTTACAATATTAAAGGTAACCGGCGAGGGGCGTTCGAGTCATACCGGGACTTTTGATTGTGCAGAATAACAGAACACAGTTATTAGAATTATATAAACTCCCTGGTTTTCTCTATATAATCTCCTGCTACACTAATGCACTTATCCCAGTGTTTGACTAGCGCTTGGACACCATCAAGGTAGAATGTTTTCTGAGTACTCCGGACCACCTGTCTGAAACCTTGGCCTCCCAGGAACTCCATTAGTTAGCCCTTTCCCTTTAGTGAGGAAGGAAAGCCTGGTCTGATCCGCCAAGGCGTTCTGTTTTTCAATGCACGATTTCCTACGGCCCTCAGGAGTTATTGCTTCAACCACTGTAGGGTCCTGACCTCGCTCAAAGCCATTTCCACATATTTGGGGAATTTAAGGAGTTCCTGGGAGGCCGGGGTTTCAGACGTGAAGCAGGCAGCCCATAAAGTGCAGTCGAAACAAAATCAGAAGTCCCGGTTTGACTTGAGCGCCGCTGGAATAAACCGATAAAAAGCATGACGTGACAAAAGGTTAATAGTTGCCAAGTTGCTGTGGTGGGAGAGG